>JBBPKK010000376.1:0-27742 GCA_038089215.1 Tylopilus vinaceipallidus
TGTGCGGGCGTTTCGCCGTGCGCCCCAAGAAGGGGCCGGGGGGGGGGGGAGGGGGGGGGGGGGGGGGGGGGGGGGGGGGGGGCGCTGTGGATTGTTATGCTTGCAGCAAAGGCTGAGACGCGACACGCGCGTCCGAGCCTGCACGGCACGATCCTATCGATGGGTCGATAAACGCGGAGCGCCCTCCACCGCAGCAGCGCTGCAACGCCGAGCCGACGGGGACCCGATGGGAGTACAAAGTAGAGCTTATCGCGTCCGACGCGGTCTCGGAGCAGCGTCCCCGGCTCGTCTCGCGCGCGCGCCTCCGCGAGTGACGTTGGCCCGCCGTCCGAAACACCAAGCATGGCTCACTTGCGTCGGCGAACTCAAGGGTCCATTTGACAGCGCGACGCCGTCGAAACCGGCTACGTTTCGCTCGCGATGTCCATCAGTTTTACGGCGCGTAGCGTGGTGGGCGTGAACGACGCCGCGATCGAACGGCGGGTTATCATATGTGTTTTTGCCCGCGCCCGTGATCGCACATCGCAGTCGGCACCGGGTCCCAAGAATAAAAAAAGATGGGCGTGGACCTCTCTATTTCCGTAGTCCCCGACTGCGATTGCGCTGCTGCAAGACATTCATATGCTGTAATGATTACTTCTGCGGCGGACACGGCGTCAGGAGAATGCAGAGGGGGGGACCGCATCTCGTAGACCCCTTTTTCTTGCATAGTAGTATATGCGCCCCACTTTCGCCCACACATGCTTCTTGAGTCACTCGGGTCCGACGTCGGAACCAGCAGGTTGGTGCATCCAAGCATCAAAGTTCGCAATGGAGTCGGGAGGATCCGATGGCGCGGCTGCCTTGAACGGCGGAACGAACGGACGTTGGAACAATTGTACACCACGACGAACCACAAACGTTCGTTTGATACGTTCGTGTGGTTCGCGTGCGTCACTTTCATATATGCCTTTTTATTGTACTGGCAGATCAGTCGAACTTCGCCGTGACAAGCATACGTGATTCATAATACCGTGCTTGGGGCGAAAGGCCTTCTAGTCCCCGTTCGTAAACGCATCGCGGGAGTATACCATAGATTCGCCGATGCGAGGAAGCCGACTGTCGGCGCACGGTCACGGTATATCGCGTCGAACGACCAATATGGCGAACGACCGCACGTTATGAAAAGCTCCGGGTAGTTGGAATTTGCTACTGGATCCGTATGAAACTGTACAGCCCGATCACATTCATCCTAATCACCTAGATGCCCGCGTTCGTTATCGTTACCTTGTACCTCGTTTACCTTAGCGGCTCCTAGAGTCCCTTAACGGTGAGTCTTTTTATATGGCTGTGCCATGGACCAGCACCCTATAGCCTCGATGACTTAGTGTCATCCTTAGTCTCATGCCGGAAAGGTGTTCACCGACGAGCGGACGCGAATAGGAGGTTTCTTCGCCATCGTCAGTAACGTCGTGAGGAACCGCTTCCTGAATACATCCCCGTTTCGGGCATGGAAAAAAAAAATCTACACCGTTGATCAGACTTTTCCTTGTTGGACAAGACTTCGAAACTCGGCATACACGGAACAGAATGGCTCGCTGGGCAGAATCACCGCTCGATCTTCGATTGTCACCTTGATGCTGGTAAAGAGGGGTGATAAACACCGTAGCTGGGCTCGTGAACATGGGAGAACACGTCAAAGCAAGTCAAGGTCGATTTGGAATGTCGAAACTGCACATGCTAATTGGAATTCCTTGGCGTTGTGGTAGTGGCGCATGTAGTACGTGTCCTGCGGATGCGAGTACGGTCGACAATCGCCACTGGGGCGAAGAGCAAAAAAAAAGGGGGGGCACATGGCACCGTTATTTTTGGGCAAAGGGCACGTTTTGTGACGTGTTGGGCGAGCATCCTCTGCTGCCAGTGGCCAGGTATTTGTGGGGGGAACAATCCCCCGTTGAGACGCAAGGAGACCGTGAGACAGCCGGGGCCTGTCAACTTGAGTTTCCACTTAAAAGGACAGCAGCGGGTTAACAGAGAACGAACGTCAAAAAAAAAACCTATAAAGATCGTTGAGATCCTGGAATTCATATCCGACGGTCATGAATCAGGCCTTCAACCTGCCCCGTGGTTGGCAGAACATGACAGTTATCTCTCGGTTGCATGGGAGCATCGACGAAGAAATCTGCTAACTCGTGAAGACGTGCAGTAATGACGCGAGAGTCTAGCTTCATACCTCGTTGGTCTAATTTCGCAATGACATTCTCATAGGATGACGGCCCGCCGGGGGCCCAAACCCAGGTTCGCAGGGTTCTTCCTACTGACGAGGAAGAGACTGAATGAATAAGGTGTCCCGAATTCTACGGAATCCTACTGGCAAGGTACAACAATGTTGACTCAGTACGGTCTTCAAATGACGAGTGCATCCATCAGAAGGAAGTAACCGACAGCGGTGAGGATGAATATTACGTAAGTGTATGAGTTGCTCTTCGACACCAACGGGCTTACAGCAACGGCCCAAGGGCCACTGGGTTGATTATCCGATACGCGATGAATAAGCAGTCGTGAGCGATATATTCCAATGCATATGCATACCCATTAATGCTGTTTCGACGCGCACACTGCCTAGTGCCCAGCACTAATCATTAATCATTCCGCAGTCCAAATTATGGTGCTTCAAAATTATGATCATTGAAGTGCGCGTTCAAGTTACGGATGAGTATCATGTAACCGGTCTGCCGGTTCGTTTGCCATCTCGCCTTCCCAGTTCGACTCATGACTCAAACAGTGTTCTTTCTTTCTCATGCCAGTGTGCGGCGACTCTATACCGTTCGCCGCCGCCTAAGTTCAGCTTCATGCTGTTCTATTAAGCATAGTGACCGTATTTTTATAACCCTTTTGATATATGGTAACCAACAACTATTTTATATCCGGGCCCCAAAGTAATTTATAGGACAACCACCCCTCAAAGACGACCATCCTGTGCAGACACAACGTCACTGCATCAGTGTTAGGGGCAGACGATGGCGGTCGCTGCAGGCCGCCTCCTAACGAGCCAACTAGATTCACACACCACTCGGTCACTAAACCTGGAGAAGTCGGCGCGTCCACTGATATCTTTATTTATCCTTGTACCGGGGCCTCTCAGGTGGCCCGTCGTGCTTTTATTCTTTCAGAGGGCTCCTAGGAAGTCCATCATGCTGTCCACAAGGAGCGTCCAGAGAGTCATGGATACCGGATTCAGACATCATTCACGCTACTTCAAGACCAGATTTGTCGGGCTGCTGCTGCGAGAATTGCACTTCAATTCGAGATACGCTGCATTGATTCAATTCACTCTTCGGATTACTACGGGGCTGCACAACACTCGGTGTTAGGCATCCTTCCGTTTGCGGCTAATTCTGGCGATACTAGAAGCACACAGCTACTTTGCTCTTGTCCGATCAATGCTATTGATAGGACAGTTGCCAGAGTCCATCAAAATTGAATCCACTTCGAACCGCCTCGTCTTCTTAGGTCTGACGTCCTCAGCCTTCGCGGAAACATAGATAGCTGCCGGGAGAGGCACTGTTGTCTGTAACAATGGGTATAAAGGTCGGGCCTGCAGCCCATATTCTCACTTCAACAGAACACTCCAATAACATGTCTCTCCTCTCCATTCTTGCCCTCGCTACTCTTGCAACTGTGGCCCAAGCTCAGTCGCTGACTGTTGTCAATCAATGCTCCGAGGCTGTCTTCCTTTACACCCAGACAAGTTTTGGGACTATCGACAATAACGTGAACGTTGCTGCCGGGGCCAGTGCCAACTTGGGCATTAGTTCCAACTGGGACGGTGCTGTTAACGTTGGTGAGTCGGTAGTCTCACCACCAACGTTTATAATTCTGATCACTTCCGCCCGACAGGAACTGGATGCAACAGCGGAGGCACTTCTTGCACCACTGGTGGCCCCACCTGGGACGGCGTAACGCCCTTTAGCAGAGCTGAATTTAACTTTGTAAGTTTCCAGTTCAAGCATCTTATTTACAATTGTCCAACAAACGTCCTTTATTGTTTAGTACGCTATCCCTGGTTCAGTCACCTACGACATCTCTCTCATCTACGGCTACAATGTCGGGATGGAGATTTCCTCTGCGGACACCTCCTGTGATGCGTTTGCTTGTACCATCAGTTCCGGCTGTGTCAGTGAATATTACCTGTCGACTCTTTTTCATGCACTTACATCGATTCAGCCCGTTCCTGGCCCAGATAGTTCATGCTACTCTCCTTGCTGCTCTTCCGTCTCGGCATGCAGCGGCGGTGCTCTCCCTGAGGGCGGCGGAGGCTGCGTGAACAACGCCGGTCCGGGCCCTAACAGTCCCTTCTACTACGATACCTGCTACAACGCGTATGCCTTCCCTGATAACGATGGCGCTGGTAAGTTACATCTCTTACCACATGAATCTGGGCATTGATCCACGTCCGACCCTATCTACCCGCAGACGGATACACCCCTGCCGATTTTGTCGACTACACTTGCACCAACACCGACATCACGCTTACGCTCTGCCCTACAGTACCAAATTCACACTTCACTTAAGCATACTTAGACAAATCAGTGCTTTTCAGCGTCACTAGTACTTTTCTGTTACTTGGCGGCTACTTATCTGTTGGTTGTCGGCTGTTCCGAGTCAATATTAGTATTATAGTACTTGGTACGTTTAGCACCGTCGTGAGTATAGATATATTTCCTCCCGCCTCGCCCCACAGTCCAAGAAACTATGGCGAGCTGCTACAGATTGCCATGCAACAAGTGTTCGCCGACGGCGGATAGTGCACTTGAGTCCTGGCGACTGCCAAGACATACACGAGAACAGGACAGCGAGTCAACATCACCGCGTGACATGCCACGACAACGCCAGCGGTGGCGTGGAGCTGCAGACGTCATATATCATCTGTCGCCACAGCGTTGGCTATTGCCGCCATCGTAGCGAACGCCGAGTAAGTTACTTACTAGTTCCTGTTGGTACCACATTTATTAGTCGGAACGAAAGATGATGGTGCCTTGGTCCAAAGACGTATCTTATTCTCAGGGCGGTGGAGGTTGCGACAAAGCACTGGGGTACACGAAAGTTCGAAGAACGCCACGGTGATGCCTAACATATAGTACAACATTCCTCCCTATAGGTGGTGGTAGTTGGCGTGTCCTGCCAGATACTGAAATATGCATACAGATGAGGATTGATATGGGTATAACATGCATGGTGGATTAGCTATGGTCTTGGTGTAAGTTCAGTTGCCTCGGGTTTCGTGCATCAAGACACTCACTCCTTTTTGTCAGATAGTGTCCTGTGAGTGCATGCGCAAGAGGTCGTTAAGTATCCTCGCTACTGATCCAGCGCCTTCAGAAACCCGCTCTCTTTCATTCTCCCTAACCTTTGGAAGAAGCTGAGAATTGAAGCGGTCTGGGTGCCATCTCCGAATGTTGTCCTTGATACGCTCCTTCGTGGCTCTATCCTGAGGGTGAATTGACGACATCATATATGCGGTGATGGCAGGCGAGATCAGCTCGTCGGGACCCTTTGGTCGCTTGAACATAGGCCACGGAAAGTCTTCCCATAGCAACGACCCCATGGTTTGAATCTTGTCCCACTGGTTGCGATGAGATTCGAACAGCTTCACAACCTCTTCTTTGGACATTGTCTTTCCTGCTTTTGCTTGCCTTTCGTGTTCCAGCATCGCCAGCCTCGCCTGTTCACGCCTAAATTGCTCTTCACGTTGTTGAGCCTGCTCGGCCTGACGCCTGTGGAACTCGGCCTCACTCAGCGGCGGATTCGGAGTGCTACTGGTCGGAGGCTTCGGTGTCGGGGTCGCCGGTCCCGTTGGCTTGGGAGTGGTCGATGGTTGGGTATTGGTGGGACCGGGGCGCGTAGAAGTCGACGACCAGCCACTGATGGGATTACTACGGCCGGAAGCGCTTGAGCTAACTCGATCAAAGGAACTCGCTCCAGTAGGCGTGCTGCGATCGCTACGATTTGGAATCGGCCACGGGCCCGAAGAGTTCGTCGTCTGAGGCGAGGGCGTGGGTCGAAATGTTTCCGGGGGCCAAGTCTCCCAGACTTCTTGTTTCTTTCTCTCTTCAGCTCTCTGACGGCGTATGTCTTCCTCTCGTTTCCGAAACTCATCTTGCAGCTTGTCGTCCTCCCTACGACGCATCTCTGCTTCCCTGCGGTTGAGGTCTTCCTCCCTGCGTCTCAGTTCGTCTTCCCGTCTACGCAACTCCTCCTCTTTCTTCCGTGCTTCTTCCGCTTTAAGGCTAGCTTCCTCAGCTCTGCGCCGCGCCTCTTGCTCCCTTCGCTCTGCCTCTTCCTGCTTACGCCTTGCCTCAAACTCTTTGCGTCGTGCCTCCTCTTCCATTACCTTGACCTCTTCCTCCTTGCGTCTTGCGTCTTCCTCCTTGCGCCTAGCCTCCATTTCCCTCGAATTCGCTTCCTTTTCCTTCCGCTTGATTTCTTCCTCTTTCCGTTTGGCCTCCATCTCCCTCGACCTGGCCTCTCTCTCCTTCTTTTTGGCCTCTTCTTCCTTGAGTCGAGCCTCTCGTTCCTTCTTCCTCGCCTCTTGTTCTTTCTTCCTCGCATCCTCTTCTTTCTTCCTCGCTTCTTCCTCTCTCACTGCAGCCTCTCTTTCCTTCCTGTTGGCTTCCTCCTCCTTTCTCCGAAGTTCAGCTTCCTTACGCTCAGCCTCGTCATCCTCTCTTTGTTTGACCTCCTCCAACATCCGAACTTCTTCTTCGTACCTTTGTTCTTCGGCCTTTTTCTTTCTCTCCTCATCTTCGCGTTTTAGCTCTTCTGCTTTCCTCGCCAGCTCCTCCTCGCGCCTACTCGCGGCTTCCTCCCGCTTGCGAAGCCCTTCCTCAATATCTTGTATGCGCCGCTCGTTGTAATCTCGGGTTCGCCAACTCCTTGTATCGAATCCGTCATCCGATCCATCCTCCTCAAAATTCTCGTGGTGTGTATGGACAGGGCGGGGTCCATAGTAACTCCCCTCCTGCAGGAAGTGGTGTCGCATGTCCTGCGAAGAAAACCGCGCTCGGAGGTTAGAGGATTGCCAGCTCCGCGCTACATCCTCTGGGGTCTGCGGAGAACGAGACGAACCCTCCCAGCGGGTCTCGTATGGGGAGCGAGACACTGGATTCCAGTTCCTTGAGCTAGGGCTGGACTGTGGAAATGAATCATCGAGTGTGAACGACTTCTTGTTGACGATGGGCCGGCTGGCAGAAGGAGGCGGGATGTGGACGCGAGAGCTGTCCGCAGTCCGGGCATACGTTGCAGACGTCGGCGACGTGGTCGAAAGTTGGGAGAACCCAATGCGATCCTCGAGTCCCCGAGTGCTGCCATGCACCGAACGGTCTTCGCCGTGCATGTATCCAGTTCTCTCACGCTCTCTCTCCCTTTCCCGGGCTCGGTCTAGGGTGTTCCACTCCTGATCTGCAGAGTGAATGCTCGATCGTTCCCGGTCAAAGTTGCTGGACACTGCGTCGAGGGGGTCTGAGAATGTGGCGCTGAGAATAGACGGTGCTTTGAAAGACGACGTCGCACTTGCAGTGCTGCTCCGTCTCGCAAGGGTGAACGTCCGTGACATCTGCGCATCCTCCTCGGGTGTGATCGATGGTTTCCAGAACTCCTGCACGATGGGTCTCACACTCATGCTCGGTTTACGTCGGATGCTCTCCTTGCGCGTCGGATCGAGGGGGTCTGTGGGCGTGCGAGCGCTGCGTGGCATGGATTCAGGCTCATCGTATATAGGCGATGGCTTGGAACGTTCCAGAAAGGATTTCTCCGTGTCAAGCATGGAAGGAGGCTTCCAGGAACCCATGGAGGTGACGGATCCTGCACGGACTTTGCCGGTCCGGAACAAGGGCAACTCGTCTGGAGACGCAGCGAGCTCGTCACGCTCCTGGTTCACTGGGCGGGAAAAGTAAGGTCCACCTTCCCGCTCGGGGTCCACCATCTGGGTGGACGTCCGGGAAAGTCGCTCAGTCTTGCGGTTGAGTGGAAATGCAGTCGATGCAAGGCCTTCTGCAAGGACATCGGGTTTAGGCGGTAGGGGCGGGGGGGGAGGCGGAGGAGGTGGAGGTGGAGGGGGGGGAGGAGCTTGGGGTGCGTCAAGCTGAGACGATGATGCCAATGTAGAAGTTGAGGCAGGAGTCTCGTTCTTCCGTTCCCTCTCTATCCTATCCAAGATAGCCTGCTGTTCCTTCATCATGCTTTCTGACCACGCTCGATCTAGCTGTTCGCCGGAAGCCCACCGTCTCTCCTGCCGTTCCCGCTCGAGTGCGATTCGGAACTGCTCCTCGGCGAGTTGGCGGATGGTTTTGAGCGTTGCATGGTGGTCAGCGGACAAGCGCTCGCGCTCTTCGGGGCCGATGATTCCCTTGGCAAGCTCGTCGGTGAGCTTCTGTTTGGCCTCGTCGACCATGGAGCGGAGGCCCGCCTCGATGTTGACCTTGAGTGTCCGCTTCCATTCATCGTCGGGCTCAAGATCGGGGGGAAGCGGAGCGCTGGGAGGCTGAGAAGAATTCTGCATTAGGGTTGCCATCTGGCGAGGGGACGAATGCCGGGCGTAAATTTGGAACGGGATCGGGGCAAGTGCAGTAGATCAAGTGGAATTGAATACGTGAGTGCTGGGTCGGGGAGGAACGAGCTGAAGGCGATGCAGGCGTGTGCGTCGGCAGAGCGGTTGGCTGAGGTGGGGGGATGAGAGCGAGGACTGGGCCTGTGATGGCAAGATTGCCTCGTGTCAGCACACGCGCCAGAGAAGCTTCTGGACCGACCCGCCCCAGCGGTTCGCGAAACGAGGCGGACTCACAGTAGAGGCTCGACAACGCGCATTCGAAAGTGCGGATGGGGGTAGATAAAGCAGACGAGACGGTGAACGCCGCGATCAGAGGTGAGAGGTACGGCTACCAAGTACACATGAGCTGATCGTCTCGGATTGTCGACGCCCCGGTTCCTTGAGACAAGTCGCGCGTTGGTGACGTGCGCAAGACAGACGGGTATTCCTCACCTCCGTCGCGTTCGCTTCGAGTATGTGTCTTATCCGCCTCCACAGCGGGCGGAGGGGAATGGTCGGAAGCAGGCCCCTTGAACTCGCCCAATCAGCCTTGTCTACCGCCGCTGCCTAATTCAAGACCAACTTTCACGCGACCGACAACTCACGGGACCACACCATTGGTTGACAATCACTCCCCGTCATATAGCTGGAGCAAGCTGTTCAGGACGAACCAGCATTCCGACAGGACGAGACGCGGAGGGTTTCGGGCCATGCAACGGCATTCTTGAATGCTGGAATTCTTTTATCTCGGACGCCCGGCCACAGCAAACACTCGTTTGCCACCGCCATCTGTTCGGCCGTGCCATCCATTCTTCGGAGGCGGCGTTCCGACGGGTGGACAGCTGCAGGTTCGCCGTCGTTCATTTGCGTGCCTGCTGTAATCCGACTACAATAATCCAACAAAGACGCCTCCGAGGACATTCTCCTGTACCATCTGTTTAAAGTGAGCACTTCTGAGTCGGCTGTCATTCAACCTGGGTGCGTGACGTTACGAACTAGGCGACTTGTTGAGGAAAGACGCGAATTCGCTTCGGCCTTCCGTTCAAAGGTCTAATAGCAGTCAGAAATCCGGTGCCGCTTAATTCCAAAGCTGCTGTCATCCTGGGCCCTCTGTGGTGCGTGACGTTGCAAGCTATACCACTTATCGATCAAAGGTACTTGCTTCTTTTTCACTCCTATGGCGTTTTGAAGGTTAGCAACTGGAAACTCGCTGTCGTTCGACCGCAAGCTTACTGTCATTCAGCCATGGTCAGTGACGTTTCAAGTCTGGCCCCCAAAATACATATTCGCTTCTGTCTCCTGAGGGGTTTTTTTTTCGCAGAGGCATTGGTTTATCAAACGCCTCATCAAACGTAAAATCCTGGCAGCAGTGACTGCAGCACAGTGAACGCATGGGTCTATATCCGACCTAGCTGCACCCGGGCACCTCCTATGTGGCTGCATCACAATCGCCATGGACGATAATGCAATGACACTAGCGGATGTACGGTGAATAGCTTCTTTTCCCTGGGAATTCCAGCTTTGGATGACATGGACGACTGGGGCAGAACGGCATCCCGTTACGCCTCACCGCAGCAGCCGAGAGGAAGATTAAATGGTATCCAGTGTGTTCCTGGGCAGTCTCACAGGGTTTCGTCCGTTTCGTGGATTATCTGACAGGCTGTTGCAGCTTATTGATGCTCGATGCCGGCTCGATGCTGCCTTGCGGGGAAAGTTGTATGTCATGCAACGGGTCATATCGGACATCTTCTTTGGCCTTGCGCTACCCATGTTCCTTCGTCGTGCGTCAGTACACAAATTAGTGCTTATTTCTGGATGAGAAAGTGGACCCTGCGATTCAAGCCTGGGCTGGACCTTCTTTTCCTGTCCGAATTCTGGGACGCACTTGCTCCCCGGGCACCGCCCAAGGGATCGCTGTGTACGGATTGTCGTCGTATGGTAGTCGGGGTGATCGCAGCCAGCATGACCGGGGCGGTTGCGACTCGGCAGAGGGCTTAGTGTGTGAATCGCGCAGGCACATGATGAGGGCGGTGCTGAGGCGGGTTTGCCAAAAGGGACTGCCTCGAGGCAACCGCGAGGCGGATCGAGTCAGCTGCAATCTTCCCTGCGCTCGCTCGTTCGCTCGTCCCATATCACCGCACTACACACCTTGGCCTCTGAAAATTTTGGTATGTCCTTTTAACCTCGCTCGACGTCTCTTGGACACCCTGCCATCGTACTAATCTGGCCCGACGTTTTTTCCTTTTTTCTGCATCCTTCTAATCGCGTTCCGACTTGTTCCATCGCGCGTACCAGATCAAGTTCCTATCATGGCCCGATCGTGCTGCTGATAACATCGCATTTGGGAACAGATTATTAGTGACAGCACGCGACCCGATGCAACGAGTCACCCGTTATTTCTTCTTCTCATCTACTCCTCCCAATTTCGTGGCGTCATAAATTCTCTTGCCCTCGTCCTCCATCCAGCGTCCCCCTTGCCATGCCTCCAAAGCGTCGTGGCGCTCAGGCCAAGTCGGCCAATGCCACCAAGCCTCCCCCACCTGAACCACCAAAACCGTCATCCTCGTCAAAACCCGTCCCAGCTCCTGTCCCGGTCCCCGCCGTCGCATTCATCCCTCCTCCTCCTCCTCCACTCCCCACGTTGCCCACTGAGACAACCGCAACGAAGGTGCGCAAAGAATGGTCCAAGTTCATGGACGCGTGGTACGACCCACAGAGGAAAAAACTCGTCGAAAAACTCCAAAAAGATCTCTTAGTCAAGTACAAGAATCTCGGTTCCCCCAAGGAGACCCAAAAGCTGCGCGAAATGGAGCTCTTTGAGAAGCTCGACTCGATAGCACAGCAACTGTCACAGCCTGCCCGCGCTGAGTGGGAACGTCGTCTCGAGCTCGCCCAGCTACGCGAAGATCAGTGGGATGATATGTCCGGCGAAGAACAGCACGTTGTGATGAGTGTATTCGTCGGTTTCTTTGCCGACGACGTCGAAGACATGGAGGAGGAAGAGGATGTCTCCGCTGACCCTTCCTCTATCGAGGAAGACGAAAGCGTTGTCCAAGAACCGCAATATAGAACCTCCTCCTATCCTCCCTCCGCCCCTTCGGTTCCCTCTGCCTCTTCCAGACTACCTATCCCCCCCACCCCGGTCAGGGGAAACTTCGAATTCGTCAATCCGACCTCTTTCTTCGTTGATACTATGACACCACCTAATCCGACCAAAAATTTACCTGCCTTATCGATGGTGAGTCTTCATTTCGTCATGAAGCCATGGTCTCACCTCTCCATTTCCTCAAGGATCATCTAGCGACGCTCGGCCCATCTAATGCGGGACGCTCGGCGGAGCCTCCAAGTGCAAGCGTCGGTAGTACGTTCAGCTTCCAGAACTGGGCTTCGGAAGCCGGAATTGTCACGCAGCAGCCTCAGGGCCAATCTGCCAAGCCCCCAGCTGCCACCACTCCCGCTCAGACTCTGAGCGCTCGCCCTCGTGCGACAGACAACATGTCTCGCCAAGCCTCCGCAGCCTCTAATTTATCTTCCCCTCCCACAAAAACTTCTTCGCCACCATACTCGCCTCCAAACCCCCCAAACAGATTCTCTCCACCGATCAACGCGGAGAACCTACCTCTCGGCAAACGTTACATCGGTCCTATTATCACAGAAGAGGAGCCGGATCCCTTGGACGAGGAGCTTCTCAAGTCCAAGATGGCTGACGAGTACCAGCAATACAAGATTAGCCTTCGTATCCAGATGATCTATCAGTTCCACGCGGAGGCCGCCGAGGTCGAGATCAGGCTTTTCGAAACGCTTCTGGCTCGTGAGGGCACGAAGGACAGCCGTGCCCGGGCCGTTCAGGAGCATGAGACGAGCATGATGCGCCTCCGTGAACAAAAGGAGGGGGAGCGCAAGAGACTATGCGCCGAAGAACGGGAGAGGCGGCGAGAAGAGATTCGGCAGCACCTTACGCAGCGACGATCAGCTCCGCAGACTCGGGAAGTCGATCTTGGGATCAAGGCGAATCCATCAAGGCTGGTACCTGACAAACCGCTGGTTCAAGAACGACCAGGCAAGGCGACTCCGAATCACCAGAAAGAGGTCACCCCTGTTCTTCAGCCTGCCCCCGCGTCTTCCACGAAGCTCGAACCTCCGGGTGTCATCAAAAAATCCGCCAGTACTCTTTCTCAGGATGAAGCTTCTGCGAACGAAGCACTCTTTGCGAATGCCATGGCCATGATGGCACAAGGGAAAGCTGGTGCTCCAGCATTGACCCCTGCCCAAGCTTCGTCGAATGAGGCAGTGTTCTCTAACGCTGCTGCCATGTTCGTCGCTCAAGGTCAGACCGAGAATAATGGGAGGAGCACCCTGCAGCCCGCGAGCGTCATGAAGCAGTCCAACAGCTCACGTTCGCAAGAGTACGACATACCTCGGATCACTGTCAGCTTCGCTGAAACACATGCCCCTGCGCCCGAACCTGCGCCAGTGCCGCCCACCACTATAAAGGGCAAGAAGGGGAAGAAGGGGCAACCAACAGTACAGCTCCCACCCACAAAGCCGGTCACCATCACTGAGGAACCTGAAATGGACGCAGAACCGCCTCCTCCAGTGCCTTCCCTTTGGGATGCAGCGACCGTCGTCGCTAAGAACGTTTGGGGTGTGGCGTCCGCTCCCACCTCTACTGCCAAAACCAAGTGCACCAGATTGGTCGAGGGCGAGGGCGAAGATGATCTTACCTTCACGACGGCGCCCACGCCTAACGTCGGCACGAAGAAACCTACCTCTGCAAAGAAAGGGAAGAAAGTGACGATCACCGAGGAACCGGATGTCGATGCTGACCCAATCTTCGCCCCTCCATCATCTTCGAAAACAAAGGCGACGAAAGGAGCATGGGGTTCTGTGAATAGCAAGCCTAAAGCCGCCATCTTCGAGGAGAGCGAACCAGAGCCCATTCCGTCACCACCCACGATGACCCCAGCGTGGGGTAAGAAGACTCCTCAACCCGCACCCAAGTCTGCTGGGAAGCCACAGCTGAAGGTCGCCATTTCAGAGGAGCAGGACAGCGAGTTTGAGCGAAACCCTCCACCTGTACGAATGAACAAGACCCAGTCCGCGCGGGACGAACCTGTTGCCACGCCTAGTGCAGGCACTAGCGCACGGTCGTCGAAGAAGGTCGCGCAGCAGGAGGAGGAGCTTCGCCGCAGCAGCAAAACATCCGGCTTCAAGTCGGTCCGCGTGAACACCGTTCCGGACCCCGAGGATCTGTGGCGACAGGCAGCCCCAGAAGACGACACCATGCCCGGTGCTGTGGAGGCGGAGGAAGCGGAGGACGCCGATGCGAGTGCTTGGTTTAAACCGGAGAACATCAGCTACTGGGCCAACTTCATGGGTAGCCAAGCCGAAGCTGAACCAGAAACGGTGGCGGTTCCCGTTTCTCAGGCCACCGAGCCAGCGGGAAAGCACGCCGTATGGACGCCCATTGTTGACGAGGAGAGCGATGAAGAGTTTGGTGAAGGAGACGCGAACCTGGAGACCAACATGTGGATGCAATACGCTATCAGCGGGGGCGATATACCCTCCCTGGGCGACGCACCAGAGGAGCCTCAAATCATATCTTCTGAGAGTACACAGGGTAGCGCAAGTCTTTGGGAACAGGGAAGGGGGAAGAAGAAGTTGAACTCGACCACCGGTGACTTTGGGAATCGCGCGCAGCAGACTTCGGTCTTCGATAGAGCCGCATTCACCGGACAATGGCCGAAGATGGAGAGTTGGTTGTCCCCTCCTTCGAGAGGGCAGAACTCAGGCTCTGCTAGAGTCTTCTAACGTGTATTCCGGTTTGTCCTTTGTCTGGTTTGTTCTGACTGTTGATGTCCGCTTTCATGATGTATCCGTTGCTTTCCTTTTTATTATTTCCAGCATTCTACATTTCTGTATATTATATTTTCTTCACGAGAGCCTGCAGGTACAGCACGAGTAACTTACCCGGATAATCCTAATCTTGTGTTGTTGCTATCGCCTGCTCTAGCCTACTTTTTCGGATACGTTTTGGTGTTGTCTGTTTGGCAGAACGCAACGATGCCGAGCAACTTTTACGTGGTGTAGGGGGGAAACGTGAAACGTCGAGCACATCTTTCATTCTTCCAGTGAGCCCGCTTTAAACAAGGGCCCGGTTTCCATTATTTGCGGGGCACGTTTTTTCGCAATAACGTTGCAATGTGACATCAAGTCCGCTCTGCGGCACTTGTCAGTAGTTTGGGGCAGCCACGTGGGCACTACGGCGAACTGGAAGCTGCCATGAGGTCAGACTCCCGGTGCTTCGACTTGGACGAATGGAGATTGATCGAGCTAATTTGTGTTTCGAATATGATAGCGCGGTTACTTTTAAGAGTGGGTGTCGCCCACAATGATTTGCCATCGGACAGCGTCGCCGGCGGCCTACTCACTGTGCGACCTAGGTTTAAGGTAGGCTGGGATACCAGCCCGAACTTATTTCAAACGAGGAATTATGTGCATACCGTACGAGGGACGAAAGAGTGTAACGTATATAAAATCATGAGTGACTGTACTGAACTCATCCAAGTCGCTACATCGGATTACACATGCCTTATTGTTGTTCCTCTTCCGTCATGATCCGTGTCAATATCCTCGCGACTGCGCCAGCGATCTCTTGTGCGACTTCCCGCTGAGCAGGGTGAATCCTGGGTAAGACGCGCGTGTTGAATTTATCTGGATGGAAACGCAGCACCTCCGACTTGACCATTTCCCTTGTGGTTTTGCCTTCGGCGCCGGGTTGCAGGGGATGGAACAGGAACGTCCGAACGTCTTGGTAAGTGATCTGATTGGCAAAAGAAACGACAGCGAACACGGGCCAGGGTATCTCCTGAACATCGATCGGAGGGATGGAGTTGCTGGTTCGAAGCTCTTTCCACTTAGCCTCGTACAGGGCAAAGTGTTGACGGATCTGTTCGTCCAGAAGGGCCTGGCGAGTTTGTTCGGCGCGAAGGCGGGTCTGGTGCTCCTGTTCTTCCCTGGCGAGGCGTTCTTCCTCTTCACGAGTAGACCGCTCGTAAGCCTCCCTGCGAAGACGTTCGAATTCTTGTTGTTGTTTGCATTCTCGCAGTTGGCGTTCCCTCTCCAGGCGTTGCAAACGTTCCGTCTCCTCGCGAAACCGGCGTAACCTCTCCTCTCGTTTCTGGCGTTCTTCCTCCTCTCGTCGTAGGCGCTCCTCTCGATTTCGGTGTTCTTCCTCTTCTCGTTTGCGACTCTCTTCTTCCTGGCGTCGGCGCTCCTCCTCCCGTTTTCTGCGTTCTTTTTCCTCTTTGGCCTCGTGGGCCAGCTTCTGGCGGAAAATCGCTTCTTGCTCTTCTCGGATTTTGCGCTCCATCGCTTGGTGGACACGTTGGCGCTCTTCGTCTACTCGTCGAACCTCTTCTTCTCTTGCATACAGAAATATCTCTTTCCTTCCCTCCTGTTCCTTCCCGTTCTCCCCTTCCCGACCCCGCTCCCACATCATCGCAGCTTCTTCGTCTCTCCGCTCATGCTCCCGTCGCCTTTCCTCCGACTCGGCCACAGCACGTGACATCCGTAGACGACACTTCTCGAGAGAAACGTCTATCTCGTCATCAACCTGAAGGCGCCTTAATTGCTTCAAGAAAATATTGTCGTGTTCGTCCATATATCCGGGTGTCATCGCTACGTCAGCCTCCTTTCGAAGACTAGCGATTTTTCTGCGCGACCGGTTCGCACGGCGCCCAAGGGTCCTCCTGCGCGCCAAGTCCTGTTTCTCTTTCATCTTCTGGGAGCGTTGGGAAGATGAAACCGAGGGGCGAAGTTTTCCGGTGGCGGTGAACGAGAGATGTTTAGGCCCGTACCTGGTCTTGCGGCGAGGTGGAATCTTTAGAGGATCCTGAGCGGGCGCGTGGGCATTCCGAGGATGGTCGGAGGTCGGGGTTAATGGACGTTTTGGAGAGCCAAACCCATAATTCGCGAGAAGATCGGCGAGGCGTAAGGTGGGCGGATCATTGTCTTCCGGGTAACTCCTGATAGGACTGCTTAAGGGGCTGGGATCCGGGGAACGAGCGTTTGTGAAGTCGGGTCCTTGGAACACGTTGAAGCACCGCTTCGGGGACTTGAGATAGTCGACAATCCTGATGCCAGCAGGAGAGGAAGGAGCGGACGCCTTGTAAGGATGGTAGAAACAAGGCCGATTAGATGGTGGCATGTTTAAGAAACTGAGCGTCGAGTAAAGCTAAATGATAAAGACGAAAATGTCCGAGGGGAAACTTTGAAGATGGAGCGACTCGATGTTAGACTATGGGTTGAGGTGCTTCCACATCTTATATCTTGGTCCCAGCTTTGAAGTGACATTACCTTGTCTATTGTTGCCCGACGGTCGGGTCCACACTCGTGCGACAATTGTATTACTCTCGGCGCGACGCTTGGAAACTCCGCTGGTCCTGGACCACATTCTTAGGCTGCCAAGCTGTGGTCAATTATTGACTCACAAAGCGACGTTTAGACACTTGCGGACATGTTAGCTATCACGGCCTGAATACCTGATCAAGACATACGGGGTGGCGAATTGGTGGCCACTGCAGGAACCCTTGGCAGTGTTCGCACCCGGAACATAGCGGATCAAGCTTCCCACAGAAACACATTGACTCTACGAGTCAAAGCGTCAAGAGACCCTGATGGCGCCCAACAAGGCGTGCCAGGCTGTCCGCCTAGGGGCAGTGACCACCACATTCCCGTAAATGGAAACGCCCCTGACCTGTATGGCTTCCACGAGGTCCAGAGGATAAAAGAGACAAGGTGCCCAAGAACAATAATTGTTCCACTCCACACAACCACCCACTTCTCGAGGCATCCGCCAACATATTTGAACCGAGCCGAACGAAGGACGCCGACTCATCCAAACCCGTCACGACACCGCAAGCTTGCGTTCCACTGTCGGGCTATCCCCCTGGTACGTGTCCATTTCGTCCTGGTTCGCTGCCATTGGGCATGAACGTTCTTCTCCAGCTCCAGAATATGGCACCTCAAACGCGTAGCATGGCGAAAGCTTCCCCGGGTCGCTCTACCCGCAATAGCGTCTATGGACGGCCTACCGCCTCGCCCTCCAAACTCAGGAGCAGATCGCCCGACAAGTCCGCGGCTCATGCGCAGGCGCATGGTATGAACGACCGAGTTACCCCCAACGGTCCGATGCGCGACACCGTGACAGTGGTCACATGGCAAGAATCCGATGGGGTCATGACCACCGTCATCGCGTCCCAGACTGGAAAAGGGACTCACATACGCTGGACTTACCCGAATGGCGAGGTTCGCGTCGATCAACAGGAAGAGGCGGAGGTGGAGATGGTTGTCGACGACTTGCGTGACGTCACCCTTGTCCCGCCTGGCCCTAGCGACGCTGTTCATCACGTGTTTCCTCAGACTCCGTTGGCATCTCACCCATACGATGCTGGTTCTGTCGTTTTGACTCCTATTAAGAAAGGAAGACCGCTCCAGCCCAGTCCCCCGCGCTTGGGAGACAAAGGCATTCGTTGCGTTTACGAGAAGGGACCCGAAGTTCTCATAGAACTCAATGGTGCAGCCAGGAGCGTCAACCGCCAACCGCCAGCAGAGTCTACCGCGATTCTCTCGAGGAAACAGGTAGAGCATCTGGAGAGAATACGAGAGGATGAAATTATCCAAGTCCAGACAGAAAAGCTATTGGCAAGGGAACGTCAGATGGAAGAAGAAGAAGGGATCTTTTCTGATGGCGGCTACGACTCAGTCGAGATGGAAGAGGTGCCGATCTTTTCTAGCTTGGGCTCTCAAGGAGAGATGCTCGATCAATATGGCCGTCAAATGCTCGGACCCGAAGGAACCATACTAATCGACTCCACATACGGGGAGCCAAATACATCCTTGGGATTGGCAGGGATCGCAGATCCCACCAGCAACCCCGATGGATTCCATCGTCCGCGTTTTGGACCCCAGGGAACCGAGCTTGTCTACTAGGCGATAGGTTGACTCGTCGACATCTGAACCAACAACGCTGTAGTCATCTTCATCTGATCCATCAGTATATCACGCTCATTCGATGATGCATGTGTTTTGTGTACCTCCGGTTTCGTTACTTATAATTCCGACATCCCAGGGTCTGGATCACTATTTACCATCATCACGACAATGTACTGTAGTTACTAATCCTATGAACAACGAAAGACCTTACTCAACTCTTCACACCGACTTCCTTCAAGATAGCTAATGCCGCAAGTTCCCGTCCGTTGCCCTTGGCTCTACAAAGCTCCTTCAGCCGTTTTGCTGCCGTTTTGAATTTCACCGCTTCGGCACCATTTCCCGTCGCTCTTATCAGCGCGTGCCCGAATTCCTCTGCCCCAACGCCCGGTGCGTGATTTTTACTCCCGAAAACGCCGATGTTCAGAAATTCGACACGGGTTGCATAGTCGTACGTGTCATACCAGACTGGAAGGACGATGTGCGGCAAGCCAGACCTGCTCAACGGTACTGGGTTCAAAAGAAGAATCGGCCCGCAGTCGAAAAACTTACAAAATACCCTCATAGAATGAATTTGCCCCTCCATGGTGAACGGTGCAAACCAGGTTTGGGTGTTGTAATATCGAGACTGGTTCTGCCTTCAACCAAGCTGTCACCTTCACCCTCCCCTCTTTAATCTCCTTGCCAATGACCTCGTTAATGATCGTATCGATTTCCTTGTTCGCCTTTGCCTTCCAGAGTACCTGAATCTTGCTGGACTCCGTTCGGTCGTGTTGATCCAGCAGTATACGAATCCCGGCAGCTATCTCCCTCGCAACGTTTCCTTCGGAAAGTATGTGCGACCCTAGGTTGATCATCACGGTCGGTCCATTATCCAACCACTTCATCAATGGTGGATCACTCTCCTCCAGGGGATCGAAAGGCATGACGATGGGACCGCATTGGAATATCTGCTCGGGGATAACTGCGTAGGGAAAGTCGGTTTCAGCTATTGCGGGAGTGATATATGTCACTCCAGGAATGGGCTCAGCGAGTATGGATGGGAGCCCAAAGGATTTACGCAGAATTTCGACCTGTTTGATCTTCTCCGCAGACATTATTCGCATGATGAGTCGAATGTTGAGATAAACGTTGAGGGGAATCTGCCACCACTGGAGAGGGAATGGAAACCCGGATGATGACCTGCAAAATTGAGCGTAAATTGATCGGAAGAAGCGCAAGGTAGAATTCATAACGGACGCAGGATATTTCCACAGCGAAGCCATGTTGGGTTGTGCGCCCATCGCAAACTCTTTGATGGAATTCGGCGACAAAACCATGAACTTTTGGCCTAGCAATCTGCAGGCATCCCTTGCAGGAAAGCAAAGTGGATCTATCGTGACCACATCTGGGTTGATGGTCGCGATAATTGCCTTACAACTATCGATAGCCGCGAGATATTCCTGCGGAGTCCAAGGAATGAACAAAAAATCGAGCTTCTTGTAGGATTCTAACGCAGCTAGCACGCCGTGAGGATGCGTAGCACCAGTCGTGGTTAGTCCACATTTCCCAAGAGCTTCACCATGAGAGATGGAGTCTTTGCACTCATGGAAGGTTACAGTGCCCGGAGGTTTACCACCAGAACGCGAGGCGTGACGAACAATGAGCTCTTGGAGGCGCGGGATGCGATCCCTGAGAGAGGCGAAAGAAGCGATGTGGATGCTCACGCCTGCCAGGGCGAGCTCGTACGCAGCCGCGAAGTTCACGTTCGCCTGACCATACTCCGGGGATGTGAAGAGGAGCACGACGGAAGGAGAGTTCATGGCAAACGGATTCACCCGCTGTGAAGAGAGTTTTCTGAGACTGGCCGTGTTTCTGCCGAGGAGCAGAATGATATATCGAAGGCGACTGACCCTTCAAGTTCACGTTTGCTAACGGCTCGACGGCCTGAGTGTTCGGTTCTTCTTCTCGGGTCGAGCACCACTTGAGATGACTGTTCGAAGCTTGCGATTGGAAGGCGGTGGCCGCAAAACCACCGCCAGAGTAAAATCTTGCGGCTAATACGGCCATGTATCCATTTCAGGGGGCCAAAGAATCTTGCCTAAGCGTCATTTTAGTGCTCCAATGAGAAGGGTACATGCCGTACGAGGGTCCGAGCAGCAGAATCAAGATCATAGGTACCATTGTTCGGTTAAAGCCCCGTCGGGCCAGAAAAGGATAGTTATCATTATTATGTAATATGTAGATGGATCTTCCCGAGGCTAACTTTGATGCCCGTCCATATGACACCTTTCGGTCACCGCCGAGACGCCTTGCGGCGGTGTAAGTTACTGACAGTGCCCTGCGGTCATTGGTTATCACATGGACTCTTCGCCGCCTACAGGTTAGATGGAGGTGGGTCCAGAAATGGATGCGTGCATATGAGCATGCACTACGTCGACATAGTGGAGACCTCTGGAGCAGTGTGGTGTCGAATGCATACGTGTCTGAATCGCTCGACTAACCATAGCAGGGTATCATTCCCGCTCCCGGTCCCACATTGTGTGATTAAGCTTTTAAGCCTACTTGCTGCTCACTGATCCTTCGGCCCCGGGCTGGAGGTAAGCATCTCGATCCTGCGGTTCAAGCTGGCAGGTTGCTAGTTACCGAGGCCTCCCCGCCATCAGACACAACGGCATGCAGACGCACGACGAGTCTTTAGAGAGTTCTGCGACCGAGTCAAGGTGGTCCGTGGCATCGGAAGGTGAATCGGGAGATTGAAGGACATTACCCTGAATCGATTTCAAAGGTACGAAGGACGAGGCATTTCTGGCGTTGATCATTGCAGTTCTTGAATCATGCTAGCTCGAACCA
The DNA here is from genome assembly GCA_038089215.1 of Tylopilus vinaceipallidus. NCBI lineage: Eukaryota > Fungi > Basidiomycota > Agaricomycetes > Boletales > Boletaceae > Tylopilus > Tylopilus vinaceipallidus. The sequence continues at coordinate 21,392 of JBBPKK010000376.1, forward strand.
CGCACTCAGTTTATCCTATCCGATTGTTGATTCCAAGTCCAAGGGTCATTGTCAAATGATAGCATTCAGCCCCAGCGATTTCATGAATACATCACCAGCACGCGAGTTACCGAATATTTGTATTGCCCAAGTAACTGGATCTGGGTTTGCAAATCATTCAAACTATGTAAAGGCGTTCCGTGTCTTGTCGGTAGTGCAACGACCGTAGGGTTTGTTTCACTGGCGCTTCCTGATACCAATCTCCTCCAAGATGATCGATGACGCGAGCTCCCGTCCGTTCCCCTTTGTTCTGCAAAGCCCCTTCAAACGTTTTGCCGCCGTTCTGAACTTCACTGCTTCGGCACCATTCCCCGTCACCCTCACTAAGGCTTGGCCTAACTCCTGCGCTCGGATATCCGGTGCGCAACTTTTACTCCCGAAGATGCCTATGTTTAAAAACTCGGCACGGCTCGCGTAGTCGTACGTGTCAAACCAGACTGGAAGAACGACGTGCGGCACGCCAGACCTGTTTAACAACAATGAGCTCCAATAAAGACAGTGAATAGAATATCCCACCAGACTCCCTCGTAAAACGAATTTGCTCCTCCATGATGAACCGTACAAACCAGGTTTGGATGTTGCAATATCGAGACTGGTTCTGCTTCCAGCCAAGCCGGCACCTTCACCCTCCCTTCTTTAATCTCCGTGCCAATGATTTCGTCGATCACTCTCTTGATGTCGCCGTTCGCCTTTGCCTTCCAGATCACTTGGATTTTGCTCAGTCGTTTTCGGTCGTGGTAATCCAGCAATATACGGATTGCGCTAGCCATCTCCCTTGCGGTCTTCCCGTCTGAAAGCGCGTGCGACCCTAGATTGATCATCACGGTCGGTGCGCTATCCAGCCATTCCATCAGCGAAGGATCGCTCTTCTCCAGGGGATCAAAAGGCATCACGATGGGGCCACATAGCCGTATCTCTTTAGGGATGGCGGCAAAGGGCCAGTCGGTTTCGGCAAGTGCGGGACAGATGTATGTCACGCCACGATGAGGGAGGTCAATATACATGGGTTCGAACCCAAGAGATTTGCGTAGGTCTTGAACGGATTTAAGTTCCACTGCAGTCATCAGTCGAATATAGACTCGAATGGCAATATAAATGTTGAACGGAATCTGCCACCACTTGAGGGGAAAATCAAATCCCGACGATAAACTGCAGCTTGAACATCAGTGGATGCGAAGGAATTAAAAGAGAATTATGCGACGAACGCTGGGTATTTCCAGAGTCCTGCTACGTTAGGTTGCACGGACATCACGACCTCCCTAACAGAATTTGGCAGTATGACCATGTACTTCTGGCCTAGAAGTCTGCAAGCATCCAGTGCAAAATAGAAAATCATATCTATCAGCACCAGGTTCGGTTTCACGGCCAAAATAATCTCCTTGATATGCTCGACAGCAACGAGGTATTCATCCTTCTTCCAAGGGAAGCACATGATGTCCAGCTTCGCGAAACTTTCCACAGCATTCAGTACACCACAAGGATGCGGGAGGTTGGCAGGGGTTAAACCACGCTTGGTGACAGCTTCCATGTATGGCGTGATACCCTTGCATTCATGAAAGGAGACAGAGCCCGAGGGTCCACTACTGGGAGACGAGCTATGATGGTCAATGAGCCCTTGAAGACGCGAGACACGGTCTCTGAGCGAAGCAAAGGACGCGATGCGGACATTGACACCTGCGAGTGCGAGTTCGTACGAGGTTGCGAGGTTCACATTGGCTTGACCATGCTCTGGGTATGTGAAGATAAGAACGGTAGGTGGGGAATTCATGGCGGGCGGGATGGACAACTGCGCTAGGGGGAGCAGGGAAGAAATCCCGGTCATTTCGTCGCTGAACCGATCATCGACCGCCGAGTGCTACTGCAATGATTCCCCCTTAGGCTAACTGTTAATTTCGTCATCTCTCAAGACTGTTGTAATACGTACACCGAACAGAGTCGCACACCACATAATCGCAACTAGAGCGCAGTATCGTGAGTATTACTCGTCCTGCGGAGATACCGAAATCGAGATAAGTGAAGTACCTTGGTTTCCCTTCGGGGCCCCTCAGCCCGACCGGCTGTGTAAGACCAGACTTGTCAGTTACTGCGTAGCTAGAACGTTTGTCCAAGTTAAAGAAAAAATCCCTTGGGGTCTTGACCGAACACCTGCATATCATGCGAGCAAGGCGCTACCTGCGGACTAAGCACGCTCAGTGAGAAGCGATAGCTTGCGCTTCTTGAAGATGCCGGCATGTAACGTTGTTGTTTGACGGCCCTTCGGGCATACTTACACCCAAGGACGCCGGCAAGAATTCCAGCAAGTACTTCGCGAGAGAGCCTGAGCGCCATTGTTCGGGTAGGTTATCTACTGAACAAGCAACTCATCAAGGCTACAGGCTAGTGAGCCATGGAAGTCACGTAACTTTCAAGTACACGGGCCCCTGGGCGGCCAGAAAAGAGGATTTTATGAATGGTGCTCCAAAACAAGGAAGCGGCCTTTTGACAACGTTGGATGAGGTAATTGCGGTTAGAACGCTGCAAATCGGCATATTCAAGTTCAGTCAGCGGCTCCTCGTTCTTCTCTTCGCTCCATTTCCGACGGGATGGCAGTTTTACTCGTTTTCGCCAAAGCGGGAAGGGATATGTTATTCCCTCTTCATCCGAACCAATGAACGGTGGGACTCCGGGCCTACTACCGAGCTGAATTGGCTCTTGGTCGATAATCGGCTCGTCAGCGGTGAAATGATCCCTGGCAGGTGTGCTTGTTCGTTTTCACCCTCACGTAGCAGCTCATCCTGCCCGCCATGAGTTCTCTACCCGTGGTGCTTGTCTTTACAAACGCGGAGTATGGTCAAGCCAACGTCAACCTCGCAACTGCGTACGAGCTCGCGCTCGCGGGCGCAAATGTCCACGTTGCGTCTTTCGCTACTTTCAAGGACCGCGTCTTGCGCCTTCAAGAACTCGTCGTCCGCCACTCCGCGCGTTCTCGCGGGAAACCTGTTGGTTCCATAGTTTTCCATGAGTGCACGGGCACAGCGTACTGGGAACGCATCAAAACGCGCGGTGTAAACGACTCCAACATGCCGCACCCTTATGGTATGAAGGGTGCGTTGGAGAGTTACGCCAAGATAGATGTCATGTCTTTGCCTTGGAATGCTCAAGAATACCTCGTGGCTCTTGAGAGTAGCAAGGAAATCATCGCGACCGTCAAGCCAAACATGGTGCTCATTGATCTAATCTTCTGTTTTGCGATGGATGCCTGCAAGCTTGTGGGTCAAAAGTACATGGTCATAACGCCGAATTCAATCAGGGAAGTCGCGATAAATGTCCAACCCAACTTGGCAATCTTGTGGAAATATCCTGCGTTCGTCACGATTCCGTCCTCGACACCCTTTAGCTAGCTTAAGTTCATCTTCCATAGCATGTCGTCGGGATTTCAATACCCTCTGAAGTGGTGGCAGATTCCCCTCAACATCTATCTTGGCATCCGGCTCATCATGTACTTCGTTACCGCCTCAAATCTACAGCAAGTTCAAGCCGCGCGTAAACCACTTGGACTTAAACCCCTATACAGCGATCAACCTTGCCCAGGAGTGACGTATATCTGCCCTACACTCACTGAAATCGACTTGCCCTACGCGGTTATTCCTCCGGAGATATGCTTATGTGGACCCATCGTGATCCCCTTTGATCCTGTGGAGGAGAGCGATCCGGCGCTGAAGAAGTGGTTAGACAATGGACCAACCGTGATGGTCAACCTAGGATCTCATGTGATTTCCGATGGTAAGCTCGCGAAGGAGGTGGCTAGCGCGATCCGTATATTGGTAGACTATCACCATCGAAAGCGGTCCAGCAAGATTCAGATACTCTGGAAGGCAAGGGCAAATGCCAGTGTCCGGAAAGCAATCGACGAGATCATTGGCAACGAAATCACGGACGGGAAGGTGAAGATCGTAGCTTGGTTGGACGCAGAGCCAGTCTCGATATTGCAACATCCAAACCTGGTTTGTACGGTTCATCACGGTGGAGCGAATTCGTTCTATGAGGGCATTTGGTAAGATCTCTTGTTCGCAGCCTTCAGAAGTTTAACGGAGCGTCACTGGACAGGTCCGGTGTGCCGCATATCATCCTTTCCGTCTGGTATGACACGTATGACTATGCAAACCGTGTCGAGTACTTGAACGTCGGCCTTTTCGCGAACCGGAGCTGCGCACCAGGTGCTCAAGCAGAAGAATTTGGACAAGCGTTGGTGAGGGTAACAGCGGATAGCGCGGAAGCGACGAAATTCAGAACTTCCGCAAGGCGTTTGAAGGAGATTTGCAGAACGAAAGGGAACGGAAGGGAACTTGCGGCGTCGGCTGTCTTGAAGGAAGTCGGCACGGGGAAGTGAGATGCCAGCGCAGGTCGTTTCTCTAGTGACAGATCATCCATTATACCGATCGAGTGTTACTACTGTTAGATGGTGAATGGAATTTCTTGAAACGTGGGAAGAGAGATGAGTGGCCCGGGTTGCTATCGAATGAGAAATTTTGGTACGCTAGGCAGGTACGACGAGTAGCTGTTCATAGGAACTTGAAGTGTATGGGTTTGGTTTCACACAACACTGACACTTGGGGTTTAACCTTTCTTCCGAGTCCTAGGATTAGGTTCCCGAGTTCGCTATACCACTGCCTCGTCGCTGGTCTTGGTGATTCGTACTACAGTTGACTCCCCCTTAACCCATACCTCTTGGGATAGCCTTGGAGGTATGGGTCAGCAGGGAGTATGGGTTAAAAGGGAGTCGACTGTATATACATTTAGTTGACGGCTGCTGCTTTATACTGATTGCCTACACATTTGCTCGCACAGTACCGTCACCTGTTCTCGGTGTGGTACACGGTGGCTCGGTACATACACTTCCCAGTTGAAAGGGGGCTTTGCCTACTCTCGATGATGGCATCAAGCGAGGAGTATCATCCCACATGATCCATCGACGTCTGATCCAGGCTGCTCTGCCCGTCTAAGACGCCGGTACAAATATGTTCTCGCCTCCAAAGCTGCCGACTCCAACCCCTTCCTGCTTTGGTTATACGCGTTATGGGCGCGGAAAAACGCCACCGCGTCGTTAAAGTCTGCGTAGTACCTAACAAACAATCAGACGACGGCCAGCGTGGTAGATTGATCCACGCGCAGCGGGCAAAGGTACCATTCAGAGTAGATAGTCGCTTTGAAGACGAGCGCGTTGCTCGTCAAGCGGCTTTGAACCAATCGGACCACCTGTTTCCGTCGATCCAGAGCACCATCTGTGTCAAGCGACGCTGGCGCAGTCCCCCGAACACACCTACGTCAACGATGAATCTGTATCGCTCCTCCCGAGGGCGCAGCTGTACCTTCCGAAATTCCCGCATCTCCATCTCACGACACGTACCTACGGGGTAATCGCACGAAACAGGCTGTTGCGTAAACGCAACGTCTGTCCATGGGTTGATCTCCACGAGCGCATCGTCTCCCCCGACGGTGTCCTTGCCTCGCTGTCCAGCGCGCACAAGACGCTTGCGTTCCCTTGGAGCGTGCTCGTAATCGCGACGAGCCGCGCTCGGTGTCTGTACGTCCACAAAGTATCTGAGGATGCTTGTATGCCTTCGCCAACCTAACCTGTCGTCCTGCTTGCGTTCCCGTAAAAAATCTCCCTTGAATGCCCCATCCTCGTGTGGCTTTGAATTGCTACCGTCATCCGCAAGGCATGTGCGGGCGAGTGTAATAATGGAGCAGTATTGCAACGTTCGAACCGCAGAACGAGTCCCAGCTTTGGGGAGAGGAATCAGCCATGTGTTGTAAGCAACGATGGGTGTGCGCAGGGGTCGCCCGGGGTGGGAGGCAAGAAGTCTGGGGGAACGAAGGTGGGAGTGCCAGTGGTAGGGGAATCAGAATATAGATGTGGGAGGGCATGCTTGGACCCAGCGAGCTTCTGGGACTCGATGTATGCTGAAGTGTGGGTGCTGCGAAAGAGATGGTCGAGGGTTAGAAAAGTGTGCAGAACCGCAAACCGAGCGTCCGTGGGCAGTTACCTCGAGCCTGATCTGCCACCGAGATTAGAACGCAATGGGCATTAACGACAAGTCGTGTTCTACTGTTATTGTCCGCGACCTTGGAGCGGGAACGGGAATGCACTCGACACCCGGACGCATTTCAAGCTCGATCGGGGTTGCGTTTGACAATCGATCCCAGTTCAAGTCTGGGTGTCAAGGACACTAAGGGAGGGGGGGCACACCGACCGGGCACCCAAAGGGCTTTCCCACGGTATCTCTGACAATGGCGTCTCCCCCCAAGCCATGGGAGCGGGCGGGTGCCACT
>JBBPKK010000377.1:0-27680 GCA_038089215.1 Tylopilus vinaceipallidus
ACAACGTCTTGGTCACGGAAGCTGAACCCGAACCTATCACAAACGAGCATATCAAAGCAGCCTCTGAGTACCTTCGCGGCACTATCGCGGAGGGTTTGGAGGATACGAGCACCGGGTCACTCGCGCCATCCGACACACACATTATCAAGTTCCACGGGATCTACCAACAGGATGACCGGGATATTCGTGATGAGCGTCAGGCCCAGGGAATTGAGCCAGCCTACAACTTTATGATCCGTCTGCGCACGCCCGGTGGTGTTTGCACCCCAGAACAATGGCTACAGATGGACCAAATCTCCGATGAGCATGGCAACGGCACCATGAAGTTGACGACGAGGGCCACTTTCCAACTGCACGGGATCATCAAGCGTCATCTAAAATTGTCTATTCAAAAGATCAATCGGGTGCTCATGGATACCTTGGCTGCGAGTGGTGACGCCATTCGGTACGTTGTATAACTTCGTTAAACAACCAGTACTTCACATCCTTTCAGAAATGTCAACTGCTCTGCTATTCCATCATTCTCGAGGCTTCACAAGCGTGTGTACGAGTTTTCGAAATTGGTCAGCGACCATCTATTGCCTAGGACGAGCGCATATCATGAAATCTGGCTCGACAAAAAGATGGTAGTTGGCCAGGCTGTCAAGGATTTCGAGCCATTGTACGGCCCACTGTATCTCCCTCGCAAGGTTTGCGTATCTTTTTACTGAGTGGACAGAAACTGAGCCCCCATCCAGTTCAAAGTTTCGGTGGCCGTTCCACCTTACAACGACGTTGATGTCTTTTGCAACGACCTCGGTTTCATTGCTGTTGTGGACGAACGCGGCGAATTGGTAGGCTTCAATGTCGCGATCGGTGGTGGTATGGGGGTGACACACGGTAACAAAAAGACGTACCCTCGTCTTGCTGACGTTGTCGGTTTCTGTACTGTCGAACAAGGACCTTTCGTGGCCGAAAAGGTGATGTTAGCTCAACGGGACAATGGCAACCGCGTCGAGTAAGTGCCAATCATGCCCTGTCGTCGAATGCTCCATTGATTTGCACCGACAGTCGAAAGGTGAAACTAGTCGCCACAGCGTGTTCGCTCAGTTGCAAATCCTGATCTTCTACACAGAACGCTCGTCTGATGTACACGATCGATCGTATGGGCCTCGACAACTTCATGAAAGAAGTCGAAGAGCGCCTCGGATTCAGACTTCCCCCAGCGCGTCCTTATACGTTCGAGAGTAACGTTGATCATTACGGCTGGACCGTCGGCGAAGACGGGAGACACCATGTCACGATCTTTATCGAGAACGGACGCGTTCAGGACCAAACCGGAAAGGAATTCAAGACGGGGCTGCGGGAGATCGCCAAGGTGCACAAGGGCACGTTCCGTCTGACGTCGAACCAGCATCTCGTCATCTCGGAGATCCCGCCCGAGGAATTGACAAGGATCAAGGCGTTGCTGACCGAGTACAACCTTGACAACCTTAATTACTCGGGACTGCGGCTTTCGGCATCGGCCTGCGTCGCATTTCCAACATGCGGCAAGTATTTCCACGTCTTCGTCTCGCGCTTGCGGATCGCTGACGAATGGCATCCAGGTGTTGCTATGGCTGAATCCGAGCGGGTAAGGTTTCAGCTGAATCGTGACTCCAGACGATCGTTCCTAAGCCGTTCTGCACCATAAAGTACCTGCCGTTGCTCATCGACAAGCTGGAAAAGATGTGCGAAGAGCACGGCTTGCGCAACGACTCGATCGTCATGCGCATGACCGGTTGCCCGAACGGCTGTACGAGACCTTACGTTGCCGGTACGTCCCCAGAGCGCGCACCCGTGAGTTTCCCGTCTGATCGACCCTTCTTCAATATGCAGAGGTGGCGTTCGTCGGGAAGGCACCGGGCAAATATGCGATGCTCCTCGGCGGTGGCTACAACGGTCAGCGGCTGAACAAGATCTACCGCGAAACCGTGTCGGAGCCCCAGATCTTGGCTATCCTCCAACCGATGATCAAGCAATATGCACTCGAACGTCACGAGGGTGAACGCTTTGGCGATTTCGTAATCAGGGCTGGATACATCGCGCCAACCACTGAAGGGAGGTTGTGGTACGACAAAATGGGAGGTGAGGGCGAACACCGGGAAATCGGCGCCGCGTGACCTCCCGGTGCGGCGACCCGTGTACGATTCAGTCGAGATGTACATTATGTACAACATCAGCGCTCATCGTGCTTGTATTGATCTGGTGTTCGACTTACGTGGGTCTCTAGAGATATATTTATTTTGTGTTCTTACTTCCTACGGGATGCGGCACACCGGGGCTTGCATCATCTGCGGGTAAAGTTTTTTTACTTGGCCCATTATAATTCATACAAAAAGACTAAACGTGTAAATGTGCATCAGCCGATCATCACATGGTATACATCCAGAAAGCCCATGAACACGATCTGATACAAGAAGGCAGCCGTTGTCGTGTGTCACTACTTCCAGAACTCCGGCTAATTGTGCTTCGAAGCTCGGGCCTCTTCGAGCACCGACGCCAACGCCGTTGAGACTGTGTCGATGTCGCCTCGCGTAGGGTCGACAACGCTGACACCCATGTGCCTGCAAAAGGAAATGGCGGTCAGCTCATGGAATAGCCGAACAGACGGGGGAACAAACGTGCCCGACACGGAAATACTTGTCTGTACGAGGGTGACATGGTCAACGAAAGGCAGGGAGAGTAAATACTTTTAGACACACCTTTGATACTAGAATGAATCCCACCAGCAACGACGACACCCTTCTTCAGGAGACGCGGTACGATGTCGCTTGCAACAATTCCCTCGGGGAAGTAGAACTGTTCCAGGAAGATATGAGCAAACGATAGAGACGAGGGATGCTAACTTACGGCAGACATGGCATTAGCTGAAACTTGTTCGCTTACAGGAACGTTCTTGAACCCAAGGCCTTCCGCGAATTTCTTGAAGCGTCTGCTGGCATCTTTGTGCGCTTGGAATCGTTCCTGCAGTGAGACTGAACCTTGAGTGATCTGAGTGAGCGAGGCACGGTAGGCGTAGATGAGGTTGACGGGCGGAGTAGCAAAGTAAGCAGGAGTGAGGCCCTCGTATGCTTTCATGACAGGGAGCCAACTAAACAAGGTCAAGGATAGGTGGGACAAAATCAGAGATAAACTTTACTTGTTCCAGCTGGCATAGTACGCCCTCACGGGCGTCGATCTGTTCTTGAAAACCTAGGTGGGGATTGTCTTTGAAGTGGACAAGGGAACGGAGGATCATCGTACACTGAGAGCTTTCTGGCTCACTACGACTATACTGAGTCCGGGTGGTGTGCCGAGACCCTTTTGGCTGGCTGTGAGCACGATGTCAATGCCCCAAGCATCCATTTGAATCTCCTCGCTCGCCACGGAGCAGACGGCATCGACGACGACCTGGGTGTGATAGATGGACTCGTAGTCTGAGAGCGGTGGGTGTCACGCACCAGTGTGTCTGGTGACACGCTGTGAACAAGCTCTGCAATGGCTTTGACGTCGGAAAGGACAGCTACGATTCGAGTTAGTCGGGCGAGGATGGCGAAATCACGAGGCAGGACCTGTAGAAGTGTCTACGTGGGTTATGGTGACGAGCTTATACTTTTTCTGCCTAAGAGCGGATTCGATGTCGGAGTGGCTGACAGTCCCTCCGATTTCCGCCCTGAGCTGGTCGACGGTGCCCCCATAGACCTGTAAGCTGACAACACGAAGGTTACTTGGGACGCGGCGGCTGAGCGTGGCCGGACGAACCAGTTGGCAAAACCGTCGGCAAAATAGCCGTGGTTTAATACGAGGACGTTTTCGTCCGGCTCGACCAGGTTGGCAGACACCTGGGGCTAGGTTAGGCTGCGGCGGGAAAGCACAAGCGGAGCGCGAACCTGGTCCCATCCCAGGGTACCTGAGCCTGCGATCAAGAAGGGCTGCGCGTCTTTGGAATACAAGACGGCCCTAGACGGTCGAGACGTGAGTGGGCATGAGCGTCAAGGCCACGGGGGCGGCGGACCTGGTCATGCGGATGCAGTCGCTGAAGGCTGCGGTAAAGTCCGGGGACATGTGGGACATGGATGGGTGGGCGTTTGCATAGAGAACCTGGACGTGCTCGATGGGGCGGGGCGGGGCAGAGAGGGAAGCGAACGGACCTCGTTCGTGACCTCGATCGGGCCAGGGATGCTGGGGTCTGGGTCGGGAGGGCTTCCGGGCCGGATAGGGAGGGACTTACAGGAGCAGGCTTGGGGAGTGAGCCGGACGACGGGCGGGGCAGGGTGGCAAGCGTACCTGTGTGGTTGCTGGGCAAAGTCCATTGTGAAGGGGCGGGGTGGACGGAGGAGCGCACCCAGGCTGCGGGAGGCCGATTTGAGGAGGACGGACATGACAACAGCCGACAACAAGCAATTGATCGCAAATGTACAAACGGAACCGTCGACGGCGCTCCGCTCCGTTCCGGAATTACCGGCCCGCAACGATCCCATCCGCTGCCCCGTTGGTCTGTCCGACCCCTGCCAGGCCCGCAATCGTCTTCTGCATGTCCGTCCACTCTGTCTCCCTCGGCAGCCCCATGTCCCCAATGTCATACACATACAGTCTCCCATCGCTCCCCCCAAGCGCAGCCCGTCGGCCGTCCTTCCGATCCCACTCCAATTTGTTGATCGCACGCCCCGACCCGACATTTGTAGACACCGCAGGCACCTGTATATCCACTCAGCTCCGTCCACTACCTCCACCTTAAATTCGCGACGCACCTCCGTGTCCGTATTCAGATTCCACAGGTCAAACTTGCCCGATCCATCCACCGTCCCAAACAGCGCCGGGTGTGTGGGATGCCATTTGGCGCCGTAAACATAATCATCGGCCTCATCGAACGAATAGATGGGTGCGATTGCGTGCACAGTCGTCGACGGCTTTGCGACATTCTTGGCCCGCCACAGCTTCACCGTCCAGTCTGCGCTAGCAGTGAGGAACAGATCAGAAAAGTCGACGGGTCCCACCAGCGGGTGGAAGTGAAGGCCCATAATTGGTCCGGCATGGCCTTTGTAGATGTCGTACTGATTTAGTCCCGCCTTCGCACCCGCGCGATCATACCGGTTCGCCTGATAGACATTCCCTTCTTCAGTGCCCACCCAAAATGTCGTCGTTTCATTGTCCGGAAAGTCCAGTGTGGTCACCGCTACTTCCCCCGTCTTGTTGTGACCAGCGTGGATCAGCTCTAGCGTTTCCTGCATAGCAAACGTCACTTGGCAGTTCCGCCGAACAAAATACAACCCCACCTGTGGCTGTGCAAGCATGTCCACAAGCCACGAGCACACTGTCCCATCCGTGCTGCTCGTGATAAGATTATGTGCATTTTGAGTGCCAACCATCTGCATGGCATACACTGGGTGAGTATGCCCGGCGGCAGATAAGGGCGTCTTCAGCACAGGCAAATGTTTGGACCGGGTATCCCACAGTAATATCTGCCCCGAATACGTGCCACCAAATACGAGATTAGAATGAAACGGTGAAAACGTAACGGACAGGACGTCCGACTGTCACCCACCAAGCTGTTAGCAAAATCGTTGAACAGACAGATTCCTGGCCAACCTGGGAATGAAACACGAATTCTGGTCTCTCCAGCAGGTGCAGATTCCAGACAGCAACAACACCGTCGGGCTCATTCAAGGCTGCCGGATTCTTGTTGTACGAAGCCACACTGAGCTCGGGATACTAAAAACGAGTTAGACACAATACCCGAACACCACACCATCCTGACCTTGGGTGACCAGTCAACGTCTGTTATCGAACGGTTCTTGCCATAACGTTCATCGTAGAATGCACAAACGCGCTTGACCCGCTTCCCCTCTGAATCATCGCTATACAAAGTGGTTAGTTCCATTTCTTTGAAACTCGTCACCGCGTAGACTCACCCGCTCGTTTCAGTGCCAATGGTGTAGTCGCGAATGTAATCATACCCGTCGTTCAGCGCTCGCTGGACAATTTTTGACGATTGCTCAACAAAATCAAGGAATTCGGGCGCGGTCAGAATGCTCGTGCGCTCTTCTTCCGTCAGGTCTGATAGAGGTGAGTCAAAGACAAGATCACTCAAGGACTCCTGACCTCGGATTTCTTGCTCGATCTCCTTTTCGAGCTGTACGCTCTCATCCTCGAGCTCCTTTTCCCGAGCGACGCGATCCGCTTCCAGTTCGCGTTCGCGTTCGCGGAGTACCTGCTGCCGGATGTCTTCCTCGGAGATGGGAGGCGTCTCGGGTTCGACAGCAGCGGTTTGAACCTCTTTGTTATAGATCACGCGCTCCTGTATGTTCGACTTTATGAGATCACAAACGCACAGTTTACGGCGAGAGACGTACGCGCTGCGGAAGCTCGAAAAGTTCCTGCTCCACGTCAATGAGATCTATGGATCGGGGTGTCAACGTCCTGTATCGCCGCGCTCGTAAAAAGTGCGTCCAAAAAGAAGAGACAGACGACCAACACACCTCTCCACGACATTGTCCGTGCCGGAGTTGGCGGACGCCACCATCGTCATTCCCATGCTGAGTCTGTCCGAGCCCACATCGCTCTGCCGACTGACGCGGCCAGAAGGCGACAACGCTGAGCCGGAATGGAGCAGCGCAGACTGACGCGGCGGCGTCCCGGGCAAGGAAGACGACGGCGTGACATCCCCGGTGCTATCGAACCCGCCTCTGCTGGACCCGACAAGGGCGTTGACGAGGTCGTCGACGTCGCGACGCGCAGCGGCGGAGGTGCCAGCGACCTACGGGACATGGGCCGTCCAGAGTGAAGAGGGACGAAGGGATGGCGGACGGTTACCTCTGACTGGCGTCTCTCGGTCTCGGCGCGTTGTCTGTCTGCCCTGGCCTTCCTGAGCTCTGCGAGTTTGGCGCGCTTGGCCTCGATCTCAGCTCTGCGCTTGTCGGACATGAAAGATGTGCGTGGAAAATCTGCAATGGTCACGACGCTATGCCTGCTCAGCGACACCGACCGCCGGTGAGGATTGCAACCGTCTCGCGAAGCACTCTCGCGCAAGCCCATCTCAAGGAAATCGATGCCATCCTCAGGGACCTCAGACTCTGCTCGCGTCGTCTCAGGTCGGCGCTGGACAGGTTCACAGACGAGCTGCGAATGCTCGAACGACTGTACTACAAATGCAAAAACCAACATCGCATGGCTCTCTTCTTCAAGCGCGTACTCGAAATAAGACGCTACGCTCGACGGTTGTGTGAGTTGGACATTCCGGAGCGTGTTGACCTTCTTCGCGCATCGTTCGTCGGTCTGGAGCACACCAGCGAGTGGGTACCCGCGACCTGTTCTGGAGCGGTGCGCACTGAACACTTTTGGCTAGTCAGAGCCAGAAGGCGTTGAGGGGGTCCTGGAACCACGTGCCGGAGAAACCCTACGTTTGCTTTCTAGAGGAGCGATCGACTGCCTGCTCTACACTGGTTTGCAAGGTGAGACCTGACGCAGAGTGCTCCACTTCACCTCGCTCAAACCGGGCAGATGCGGGAGCGCCTCGAGAATGCATACCGGTAAGCTGAAGCTGATCTCGGTGGAACTTGAACTGACCTTTGGTGTACATATCAGCCATTTCATGCTGGCCATGCAGTCTGGCGCCTTTGTCCAGCTCATCCTCCTGTTCGTCGCCATATCTTCTAGGATGTCCATGTTATCATCAGAGTTGGAAGACGCCCTTCAACTATGCAGTTCAACGTGCAGCCGCCTTTTGGCCATCGTCGACGTACGCTTGTCTCCAGCTCAAAGGAATGTTGACTTGACAGACTCGCAGCCAAACGGTCCGCATGCGGCAATATTGCAGCAAGTCCCCTCAGAACCAGACCCTTCGCTACTTTTACATATTGATCATGAGGTGCCATCGGAAGATATGGGTCAAACGGTTTCCCGTGCTGAGCCAGCCGACACTGGGATGATGCAGATCACGCCTCCACCAAGCCACCCCGTAAATAGTGCGGTGAATCATACCTTGTTGGATGCTCTGCTGACGGGCCTGTGATGCAGCCAACGACCATGCCCCACCAGCGTTGGAGAAGACGGCAGTTACGGCGACTGCGAAACCCCGGCCAAAGAAGGCCAGGAAATTGGACGAGATTGACGAGATTTTTGGTTTTTAGCACCCTATGTCGATCACATGTACATAGTAGTCCGTCGGGTGATCCGCTGACCCGGAGGTGTCTTCCTTCTTGTCGCCGCCATGTCGTCGATTCAGCCGTCCAGCCGATCTAGATCATCCCAGAAAGTGTCGGCGCGACGCGCAGAAAACAACCGCATTTACGCGCACCCGCTTCCCCTCGTCCTCGGCGAGCCCCCTGAGCCCTCCTTCCTGAGCAGAACACTCCATCTCTTTGGCGTCTCTGTGTCGGAGGTTCTCAACCCCCACTGTCAAGGCATCTTGGATGTCGCCACGCGCTCAGTATGGGTGCCCGATGCGAAAGACGCAACGGTGCTCTGGCAGCGCGGCTTCTTTGGCAAGGGCGACCTCTCCAGGAGTGAGCCCAGCTGGCTGGCGAGACAGATCAACGCGAGAAAGATGGCGAAAAAGGGTGCGTGTCTTCCGCTCGAACGGAGCATAGGCTCAACGCTTGGACGGCCTGGCAGGCATGATGACGTCCGAAGAGGTCACTGCGAGACGTAGGGCGGAACGCAAGCAGTTCAAGCTCGATCGCGCCAAGGCGATGGCCGCTGCCGCTGAAGAAGCGGAGAAGGCGTTCCAGCAAGGACGCATCGTGTCGACGGTCTACGCCGCTGATGGCACGCGCTTGATCCCCTCCGCCGGGACGTGGAAGCCCAAAGACGCTTCGTCGCCGGGCGAGGACCGGGACGACGAGGCTGACAGCGAGGGAGAAGACGACGACGACGAGCTGATAGAGAACGCTGAACATCTCCAGCTTACCCTCCAAGAGGCCTTCTTCCTCCTCTGGAATCTCGGGTGCCTCTCCGTCTCGTCGCACCCAGGCAACGTGCGCCGTCCCGCTTCTTTTTTGGCACTCCCTCTCACTCTCATCTCCGCCCGGGGTCGATCAGGGTAATGCCCTAACCCTCGCACAGATATGGCACGCCTTCCAAAACGTTCATCTACCCTCCCTTACTCTCACACCGTCCCTCGACCCACCCCAGCCCCGCCGATTCGACAACCCGTTCCTGGTCCACTACGTCATCTACCACCACTACAGGTCCCTGGGCTGGGTCGTCAAGAGTGGCATCAAATTTTGCGTCGACTATCTCCTCTACAAGCGTGGCCCCGTCTTCGCACACGCCGAGTGCGTCTCACCCACTCTCGACCGACGCTGACCGTGACCCACTCGTTCCCTAGATTCGCGATCGTGGCGTGTGCGGCATACGAGGATCCCGCCGACCGAGACGGATCGCCGTTCGAGCTCAAGAATGCCGACCCCTTATCGTGGACGTGGCTCAGCACGATCAACAGGGTCAATTCACAGGTCCAAAAGGTGTGGTCTGCCTCGTGTGCTTCGATGGCTTCCCTACATCTTATCCTCCCACACATCTAGACCCTCGTTTTATCATATGTGACCATTCCTGCACGATCCAGATTGTCGGAAGACATATTGTCCTCCCCAGCTTGTTTCGCGCATTACACCGTACGAGAAGTCGTCCTGCGGCGGTTCGTACCAGCGCGGATGCGAGATTAACACCTCACGTTGCTTCACGTGATGTAAACATGGTGGATCAGTCAATACACATGTGACCTTTATTGGCCCATGACCGGTGACCGACAGTAACATTGACTTATTGCAAGAAAAGATATGTTAGGCTTACAAGTTTTCACAAATAATCCTCCCACGAGCCTTCCTCTTTCCTCCCTTCTCCTACCACTCTCACGCACCCGGGCATACCTAGCATGGTTTAGCTCCCGCACGAGCCGAATCACTGGGATGTATTTGCGGATATCGGCGCTCCTTGAAGGGACCCGTGCAGGCCGGTAGTGTTCGCAAACATTATCCTAAGGTTTAAAGTTGAAAACAGGGCAAGGAAAACATCCGCGCCTCGCTGGGCCAATTGTCTTGTCTCATGGATGCATTGGGTGTATCGTTATTTGAGCGGCAGCATAGTATCTTGTTTGATGGACAGCAGCGTATGTGCGAGCATAGCAATAGGTATAGCGCATGATCGAGATGGTTGAGTGTGGGCCATACCAGGCCGTGAGCAGGGATATAGGTCGAGGCGAAGGGGCCAGTGAAGTTAGAAAATAGGAGATAAAAAGAGGCAGAGCAAGGGTGATAAGGCATCGGGATCAGGGCGACAGAAAGGACAGACAAAAGGGAGAGACCAGCTGGCGCGCGAACATGACGAGAACATGCGTACGGTCTTTGGTCTTCATTTCGTGGAGCTGCAAAGCCAGATACACAACCAAGACCAACACCGATGTTTCTGAACCAGTTTGTTTCAGACAGCGCCCTTGATCGCAACTTTCCGGTACTTCTCCTCGTAGGCTTGTGTAATTAACGGCAAGGTAGCTTTGCAATCTATAACCTTCTCACGATCGGGGCTGTTAGGATTTGTGAACGCCCCGGCTCGGTGGGTATGCAGATATGCTAGAGTCTCTTGCAAGTTTTCGAATGCAAGCTCATGTTGAATGAAAGACAACGTAAGGGTGCGGTACCTTTAGACGAGTATTGAACCAGGTAAACGATCAACCATAGACAGACCAGAAAACCTACGCTTTGGTCATGATCATCAGTGCCTTTGCCCTCTCTCGGTCTATGAAATGATCCATGATGTATGCGCCCATGTTCGGGGCAGTCATGTACATCTCAAATAGTGCATGATAATTGCCCATCGACAGCGCTCGTTGGACACTCAGGGAGTGTTGAACGGCCTTGTCCATTTTCTGTCCGGGTGTTAGTTGACCTACGTACAAGTTTAATTCTGCACATCAAGGCCAAAAGGAACAAAAATGAGTCAGCACACCAAAAGCTGGCTAGCAAATCGACACACCACTCTTATTTCTGCCGTGTAGGAGCATGAGGATACGATATGCTGTGAATTCCTCGACATGTCCGGGTATACCAAGCTCGTAAAGTGTCTTCAGTGTTGCCTGACATTGATTGTATTCTACCATATCAGCCTGTGAAACCAATACAGTGACCCCAACACATATCAGACGCAGGATCGCGTACACTCTCGAGAGCTATGCGTGCGTGAATCTCATAAACTTGGACAGTAAATTCGTTTTTTATTCGTTGTACCTAACAAAGGGAGCGTCGAAACAGGACGTGGCGTCGGAAAATGCAACGCACCGTCAAGTCCTGGCGAAGACTCTTGAACTGGTTGCAAATCCAATCATATGAAACTTTTTGTTGCCAACGCGTTTTCAGTTCGGCAAATGTCTGCTGCAGTACTGGATACGGGCGGATCATTTCTGGCCTGGGTTCCTAAAACAGCATCATCAGCCTCTGCACCAGAACAAAACCCGGATCTTACTGATGTAAGTCGGAGGTAATCCTTGAATAACTCCTGATTTATCCCAACGATAGTATGGCGGTCCCAATTGGGAACATTCTGCAAGAAATCATCGGTGTGTCGGCAGCGGGACACAAAATAATCCAACTGACCCGATCCATCTCGGGGTCGTCCAGGTTAGAACCAGACGTAGATGGGGAGTCAGCTGTCCACACTCGATTAAGAAGATGTGCACCCTGAGAAGTGGCTTTATGAGCGCTTTGACTGCCATTGTTAGCACGCAAATTCTTTTGGCGTTCAATCTCGTGTTCCCGTTGGAAGCGTTCGGCACGTCGATTGAGCGCCGCCTGGTCGCCCAAATCGAGAGGGGATGCATTCTTTTGCAGGGCAGCCTTCTTTGCTTTCTTGCCGGTTGGCTGTGGTTCATTTCTGCAGGGTTGTCAGAAATGCAGGTTTCGCGACAACCGGACGACAGTGAGACCCACATCTTACGCTTGAGCGTGGGCGGAGGCTTTGGCAAAAGACTGCATGCATGAGCAAAATAGGCAGGTCACTGGGCGCAGTACGGAGAGAAAGACGAACGGGAAAACGACACCTTTGTAGCTGTACGCTGGCCCAGTCTGTGGTCCAGAGCGTCTTGGCAGTGAAAGCGTCAGCGATTACCTGTCTCAACTCCGCCTGAGCCTCGGCCCTGTTGGCATCGTTCATTTGTCCTAAACATTTTGCGACCCACTCCCTGTAGGGTCGTATATACAAATGAGTCGAACGCAGGATGGAGGGAGCTCACTTGAGCTGGGGCGGCCACGAATCCGAGGACATGGCGATGGAAAATCGGCTGGCAGGACAAGCAGTCGAGGATAAGGCTGGCTGCAGTCTGAGGGAGATGTATGTAAACAGACAGGCCGTTTCGTGGCCGCCGGAATATTACTTGTGTCATGCTGGAATTTCCCACGCAAACCATCGTACTTCTCATTAGCAGATGCCGACACATCATAGCATCGTACGACCGTAAGAATCTAGTGGCCACTCCTTTCACCAAATCCACACCGTTGCTCTAATGCGCCTTGTCTACGGGCGGGTTGTACACTGCACCCACCATATCAGCGACACGAACAATGCGATAGCGGTGCATATGCTTACAGATCTTGCGGTTCTTGATCACAGTCCATTTGAAGCGCTTGACGTAGATGCTGACCGCGAACAAGGTCGAGAACAAGATGACGGCCTTCAAACCAAGTCGCTTGCGCTCGTCATGCTCGGGTTCAGCGGCCCAATTCAAGAACGTGACGACGTCCTTGGCCATCTGTGACGTCGTGGCAGGGGTGCCTACGAGACACATCGTCAATCAAGTGAACTTTGCCTACAACTCATCCACTTGCCATCGTCATACTCGACAAGACCGTCAAACAGGAGTCGGGCCATGGAGATGGCACCACCGGGGAAGTAGGGGTTGTAGTTCATGCCTTCACGAATCTCGACACCAGCAGGAGGGTCCATGTAGCCGGTCAAGAGAGAGAAGACGTAGTCCTAGCAAACGGATCAAGCACGCGTCGCGAGCCCGATCAGACGACATACCGCGCCACCGTGTCGTGCCTTGATGATCAAGCTGAGGTCAGGAGGAAGAGCTCCACCGTTACCGGCACGCGCGGCTTCCTCGTTGGGGTATGGGGCAGGCATGTAGTCGGAAAGCTTCCCGGGTCGCTGGAACATCTCTCCATTGTCGTCGGGACCGTCGGTGTATTCGATGTCCTCTGCCAAGGCTCGTGCCTCATCGGCGGTATGGGACACGCCAACCAGGTTGCGCCAAGCAATGCGGTCGAGGGAATGGCAAGCAGCACAGACCTCGCGGTAGACCTGGAAGCCACGACGGATGCTTCGGGAGTCGTGTCGGAAGGTGAGGTTAGAAAGACGGAGGCGGGACATACCTGGCGTGGTCAAACGTGTCGAACCAGCCCTTGTGTGGCCAGGGGTACGGCGTAGGGTGGAGACCATCGTCTGCGAGCGAGTTTGCGTGGACCTCACCGATGAAGGGGAGAGTGCCGTAGAGATGGGTATACCATGCTATCGAACCGGCGGCGAAGAGCGAGACGGAAACGAGCGACGCGCGCGAGGTCAGCAGGGGCTGAAAGGGGCTGTCAATAAACCCGAGCGTGGATGGATGCGGACGCATGCACGGACCTGTGTGCTTGCGGAAGAGGCGAAGCGGGCCTGCTGGAAGAAACACTGAGACGGGTCGGAGAGCGGGCGGAACGGCAGACGCACGGACGGGACACGATGCTTGAGGGCGTCGAACGCTGGGCGGGATGCGCGGAGAGCATTCTGGCTCTGGAGGACAGCCTGGGGCAGCCTCGACAACATTTTTGAGGATTGTTGGAAGGAGCGAGTGACAGCGTGACAAGCCGAGGAAATATGCGCGACACGGAACGAACCGGAAAAACCAAAACGAATTATCCGACTGGGTCCTCGTAGATAATTTACATGTCGTCCGCCAGCAAAAAGGCTCAACCAGCACTGGATACATAATACTGTAATCATGGAATCGGTAGACGTCGCGCCTCTCTGGTATGGTACGACATAATAGTCGTCTCAACTAACAAGCGTCCTAGAGTAGACAATCACAGAGTGCCTCTGCGAGCGCCATCCGTCAGCAGCGTCCCAATCCACGGCGCGGTACACACCTTCCATGCAGCAGCAAAGACACGCTCCGGCAAGACAGGCGAGACAGCCCTCACCACCGCCAGCCCCCCCTCTCTGCGCGGGTTGTTGACTGGCAGGCGACCAAAAAATCAGTCGGACGACAACACCGATGCGGCCGGTACGCACACGTAGACGGTTTGCGGCGGGGGCTGGGGTTGATAGCCTGGGCCTCCGTACTGCGGCTGACCATAGCCAGGGCCTGCATACGACTGAGGCGGCTGCTGAGGATAGTAACCCCCCTGAGGCGGCCCTGGCGAGCAAGTCAGCGCTACGAGCCGCGCCGTGGGATGAACACGCACCGGGAGGAGGATAGTACTGTGGTTGTCCGCCGTAGTAATCTTTGTTGGCCATGGTGATGGTGGTGAAGAGAAAGGATGATGCAGCTGCGTGCCCGTCGTCGGGCTGCAAGTCGGCCCTAAAATGTCACGAGAGCCGCACTTCCCACGATCGAAACACGCACATCGCAGCCGTAGCAGGACTGCGGAACAGCCCAAGGTCACTCGACCACCGCCTCGAGGCAACAGCGTGCTGCATGCGGCATCTCCTTCGCTTCTCCAAGCGCAGGCTGCGAATCGCGTGCTGTGTTACGCAGTGCTCAGGCTATTCTCCTCTTCTGTGCCTGTCCCGGCTCTCCTACGGCCCACCCCGCCGATTCCCAGGAGTGTCAGCCCACCCTCTCCGGATCCACCGGTCGCCTCTCTCCTCGAGCAACCTCGCAACCACCGTGTTGATCGTGCTCGAATCTCACCTCAACCCAGTCGTCCCACGCCTTTAAACCCCTGAAAACGTGTGCGATTATGAACAAGTTCCATGCTGCCAAATAATTGTCTGGGTTGCCAGAGTCATCCGTAAATATAGCTAGTGCAGAAAGATTGCGAAGAGTCGTATGGAAAGAAAACTGCTGTGACGAACGACGACCTTGTTTTGACTGTCCGCAAAATCTATCGTCTAGGGACTGTTGGGCGTAAAGGCATAAATTCGTGCGCCTTGTCGTAGAAAACTTTGTGTCAAGCGTGTCGTAGCTGCTTGCCGTCAGGTGGCCCCAATCAGCAATGCCCAGCTTGTCTCAAATCAGCTTAATGATCCTGACCTGGTGCAACGTAATTTTCATGGGTAACAACTTCAAATGGTCGCGTCCGCGTTTGTGCAAGCACAGTTCCTTGCGATGCAATGGTCATAACGCCAGAAGCATCCGTCCTGCAGCCAATCCTCGGTATTCAGTTCGCCAAGCCCGCCCCACGTTCCCTGCGCGTACTTACTGCGATATGCGCAACAACGAAACCTCGAGCTGAAACCGGCCCCGCCACCGAATGCTTGCATCCGAGAAGAGAAAATAGAGTCCTTGGCGTCCTTGCAGGTCCCGTAACCTTTGGGGAGATGACACCAGGTTTCCGTAGAGCAGCCGCCGCGGTGGTGCCTCTCCGTTGGGTGCGGTTCCCATGTCCAACCGCTGCGTTCCGTCGTCAGAAAACAACGACAGATGGGCGACCAGGAACGGAAGCTCCATCTCGCTGTCAGGGAAGAAACAGTCATATATATATCCAGGATCTTCGTTACCCTGGAGGGTGAGCAACACTTACGGGATAATAACATTCCCAAAGCGATCTCGCACGATGAGCTGCACGACGATGGGAGGCGCCAATGGTAGCCGAGACAGACTAGCGGATCCAAATTCGGCCGTTCTTTGAGGATGTTGCACCACATCAAGTTGATAGGATCTTGTGTTGAGTTATGCGTGAGTCACTGGCACCTGCCCTTACAGCGGTTGAGATACCTGGTCTGACTGTCCTGCAAAAACGAGGAGTAACCTCTACGCGGTTGGTTCAACTGGAATTGGTTTTGGAGGGGACTGGATCGATCGGTGGTGGACGATTGGGTCCAACCGCCACTCTGACCATGGGCTGAGGACTCGGGTTGCGGCGGAAGATTCCATGCGGAAGGCGGCGATTGCGTTCGGGAGTGATCGCTGCTCGCGACCGACCGGGGCGAGCCACAGGAACTCTCACATGAATTGTCGTGAAACAGCTTCTTGTGGTTTCTGCATGTTGAGACACAGTCGCTCAGCCCGACTCATCACCACGAAAAAGAGCGTCTTACGAGGGTATATACTCAATGGGCGTGATAGGTGTGACCGGATGTATTTGTCGTGTCTGCTGGGTGCAGTTTACGGCGCCAAGGTCACTTCAGTGCCAAGTATGGTGATCAGGAGCACCTACCGAATGCTCTCCTTCGCTGCTGTGAGAGGGGGATTCGTAGAGTACGTGACGGCTGTGAGTAGGAAACATTGCGCAGTCATGAGAAGATACTAAACCATTCTGAGCGAACGCCTTGTCCCATGTGGAATCCCTTGACCGATTGACACAGTCAGGAGAAGAAATTTGCATAGGCGACTAGAAAAGGTGTGCCTGCAAGGGAGGCAGGGGAATGGCGTCAAATGCTGCCCAGAGGAGGAAGTTATAATGGCATCGAGTAAGAACTTGGCATTTATGCATTCGTGTGTACAGATCGTGATGATATACCCACTCATTTCCAGGGAGCGGAGCTCGGGGTCAAAGGAAGACACACAAGGGGTGTCAGAACCTCTGTAGCCAAACAGTTTGACAGATCTACCACAGACCGATATGGACACGTCCTTTCGGGCAATATACGAGAACAACTGCAATGATGCCATGCTCGCGTTTTGCTCGTAACCTTATTGGGACGCTTACCCGCAGGGACACAAATTCGAAAAGCCTATGCAAAAAAATTATGGTGGTATCGTATTACAGGGACAATCATACGCTCTTCTTCACAGAGCTCCATATACCTGCCAACCCAGAAATTAATGTTGCAGCAACCAAGGCGGGTTTGACGCCAGCTGACGACCAAAAAGACCTGTGAGTGAGACGTAAGCGGTTACGGGATCCGTCCGTACCGGTCGACTTGTACAGCGCACCCGTCAGTGCGCCCGCCGCCATGCTGCCGGCCATGTCGTGTTTGCCGCGAAACGAGTCTATCGAAGAGTTGATCCCGTTGTAGACAAGCGCTGTACATTACTCATCAGTCAGCACCGGCTGCGACGCACATTGCCGACGGGAAATGACAACGCACCAAGTACGCCAGCCGAGTTACCTATGAACGTGCCCCTTCTCGTGACAGAGTTGAGGATGCTGTTGATCCGAAGACGTGCGTTAGACACGGCTAGAGGCCGTCGGGCGCCCTCATTCACACCCCAGATACCACCTACGGCCAGGCCTTGCGGAAACATGTATGAGCATGTGACAGGTCAAAGACAATAAGAATGGCCCAAGTTGGTGATGTGGCGACATTAAGATAAGGTGAGAAGAAGGAGTGATGGAGAAACGCACACGAGTCAAACGTACAAAACGCGTGCAAGACTCGTGTCGATGAGCCGATAGAGAGGAAGGACTTACCACCGAGGTACATGGTCCCTGTTCCGTAGCACAAGTCGTCACTCCAGCCCCGAGAAGGAATAGCAGTTCCGGCTCCTGGTAAATCGCTGACCTTGTCGTCATCCAATACGAGATAATCTAGTTGATCCCCAAGCTGGGCGAGCGGGTGAAGACGAGTAGGGTCATAGGCACCCAAGAGGAGGTCATTTGCGGTTACTGGAGTGTCGACCGAGGGACCGTGGTGAGAAGATTGGTGTTCCGGGTGGACTTGAGAGCCCGAAGGCGAGTTCTGGAGTTCTTTGGAGGACATTGGCAACAGCACAAAAGCGTCTCGTCGCGGTGGGATGCAGCGAGCGGAACGGCCTGAAATTTTGGAAGAGCGCGAGGCCGGTGGGTGTGGGAAATATTTGCCATTTTCACGCTCGTCACGTCTGGCTCGCACTTGCTTGCTAAAATCGAGCAGAGAACAATTAGGGATGCCAATGCTGCACGCAACGTCGGTTCGGGCTGCGCGTGTGTTTGCGACGCCCTCAGTACCGCAGCTGCGGGCTCTGGTTGCGCGATGGCCTCTGTCGACGAGCCGAGCCATCCGTCTAATGTGTTCTCCCGCTAGCTCCACCGTCTCCATCGCATCGCGCCGTGCGCCCCGTAATACCATCCTGAGACGTGAGTCTTGCCTGTCACCGTCTCTCCCCGCATCCGGTGTATGATTATCTCCTTCAAGGCTGCGCGACTTCCATAACACCGCATTCCACGGCCTCCGACCCCGCAGAAGTCGAGGCCATGCAGTGCCTCGAGCAAGGCACCCAGAAGCTCGAAGAAGGCGATGTGCAGGGTGCCAAGGAGCTGTATAGACGCAGCGTCGAGATCAAACGCAACGCTAGCTCTCTGTTCAACCTCGGTGTTACGCACTATCACCTGAGTACGCCGGAATCCTATTTTCACCCCTCCATAATATGTGTCAGAGATAATTACTTTCAGAGGAATTTGACGATGCCATTTCGGCTTGGAACGAATCGATAGCACTACAGCCCACGAGTGCAGATGCACACACAAGTACGTGTCTCTTTCCCGGTTGACCCCGCTGCTGACATGAACATCCCGAAAGACCTCGCCAGCGCATACATAATATCACCAGTCTCACGACCTGACCTGGCGCTTCATCATTTACAGCACGTAACCCATCACAACTACCATATACGACCACTGACTATTGTTTTCCAGCATAGCGGCTTCACTCTCACCGGAAGACCCTGAGATTGCCTTCAATCTTGCCGCCGTTCTGGAAGCTAGTGCGTGATGATGACGGCCTCTTATTGTTCCCAAAATTATCTCACCCGACGTGAGCAGCTGGCCAACTCGAGGAGGCCCTAGAATACTACAAACGTTCTAAAGAATATGGCGTCGATCGTGCCGCGATGCACATCCGGAATGTTCGTTATATTTATCTGGACCCTGTTCGGCACTCTGAACATGATCTCTGATTTGCTAGGTCAGCGCAAAGATTTTAGGGAAACAAATGCAAGCCGTTGAAGCAGGCCAAGATAAGTCTAAAAAATCCGACTCATGACACCGCACGCCAGCGCTTTTGGCACGTCGTGAGCTTCAGCCGCGGCATTACCAGGAAATGAGCACAGAATTTGTCACATCATTACTTGCGCGCATGCAGTATGCGCAACATGATCGTAAACCGTTTGACTTGCCCAGTAAACAACATGCGGCCCTCCGCTGTCCTGTGCCGCGATAATCTTAGATACCTGATCCCTTCAAACTCCTGGCTTGATTACCGAGGCGTTGCGCTCTTACAATATTGGGCAGACAATAAAAAGTATTTTCCGGCGAACAACTCGTACGTGATGTTACATCGCATTTGAGTGTTCCCAGTTAGGAACTATTATGGCGTCCTTCTGCCGAATCCCTCCCCTTTGAGCTTTCCATTGCAGGCACACTCGCTGTTCCCGCTGATCGTTGATCTGATCTCTCCCGATCAGTCATCGCATCAGAGTTCGGACGTCTCCAGTTGGAACTGTTGGAGTTTCCGACCCTGCTTGTGAGCCGAGAAGAACCATACGCGATCCCTCGTGAGGGCGAGAACCCCCGGTAGCCACCACCAGGTCCACCATCGCTGCGGTAACCACGTGCGCGATCGGTACGCCCTTGGTTGCCGCCGCGTCCAAAGGCGGACTGTTCGCTACGCTGAGGTTGCCTGACGTTACCAGGGATGTTTGCCGTACCGGCATCCCGAGTGGACGCCTTCAGGTGCGCCAAGATCGATAGCACGTCTTCCCGCGTGTACTCGGGACGCGGGTGGTCTGCGGGCCGAAGGTGGATGATGTGGTCATACCCTTCGTCCGGTGATGGCATCGAAAAGTCCGAGGCGAATTTCTGCAAAACAGCCATGCCGTGTTGGGCATCCCTGATTGTAGGGTGCGACGTGCCTGCGATGGCGCGATGGCGCAGCATAAAAAGAAAAGACAGAAAAATGAGCGGAGAAAAAAGGCGGAGAAATACAATTAACAAATGATGAAGGACTTACGCCGTTCGAGGCGAGAAGCACAGATCTGTTAGGGGCAGACGAGGCATCAACAACGTTTCCCGAGATACGGCTCGTTCTTAATATTGACGGTTCTCGTTCTCACATGATAGGGGGTATCAAAAACAATAATGCTGATGGAAGTTCCTGGGAACTCGCGCGCGATCGCGGTCCAGTAGGATCGCTGTCTTTTTTTTTTGAAGGGCCCATCAGTCAAACTTGCAAGCGTGAGTCCGACCAACGTACGTTGCGTTAAAATTGGTTCGATCGATGCACGGCGAGCGACCCTCGGCAAGCGTGTGATAGGCGAGTTCCTCAACTCGATGTCTGCTACCCAGGTCATCCTGGTTACAGCGGTGGAACCTTGGGAAATGGCTCTCAAGAGCTTTTGCGAAGGTGGTCTAGCGCACAAAATGGTGGGGTTGTCAAAAGTTCCATCCGAACAGGATGGCATGTCTACCTTGCCCGAGGCGATCAGCCCCACTAAAATCAACACGGTCTGCTCTTCTTGGAAGGGATCAGAATGGGCAGGGAGGCCTAAGGGTAGCTTCACCCTTAAGTCCTCGAAAGTGAACATGGCGGTTTAAACGAGGCCGTGCACGTTGCAAGGGGTGTGGACGGTTCCAACACACTTATGTGCATTTTGAACAAAAATAAAACCAGGCTTGGCTTCCCGCACATTTGTTACGACTACATCTCAGTTAAATCATGCTTCTTGACCAACTATACCAGGTGGCCCAAATAAAAACCGTACGGTTCCCTCGTTCTTTCCAAGCAGAGCAACCTCTTCCCCACTGTACAGAGCACTAGGGTCAGATCCAGTTAGCGGTTGATGCGGTCGTGGCGGGAGCTCATTCTGCCGCATCGCGATCTTTAGGTGAATCAATTGATCAGCCTTGTAAGGAACCGGTGGCGGTTGCGGAGGACCAGCAGAGTAATTTCGTGGTGATGGATGTGGCGAGGGCGAGGAGGGAGTTCTAGGTGACGTATTCGCGGATGTGTTTTGCACGGCCTGGATGAGAAGATCAATAAGGATATGTGCGATTTCTATCACAATTTAGTATCGACATGTGAAGTATTATAACAAGAGCGGGACAGACCTTGCAAATCTTCTGCTTCCACCATATACCTCTGTTCCCACTCTGCTTTCTCTTTTAAAAGATCGACAATATGTCGAGCAGAACCGTCTATCGAATTAGACGGTGGTGGGGTCTCCAACGTCAAAAGGAGGGCAGAGGCATACAGACAGCCCATAGCAACTGTATTCGGTGGGTACATGATAGGAACAAGAGTCCGATGGCTGGATAAACATTATTAGCACGTCAGTTAACTGGAGTGGAAATCTGCTACACACCAGTCGATCGTGAGACGCCACGCAGATTTGATGAGCGTCTTGGATGCTAGCAGTAAACATAAGAAAGGAATGGGGAGACAGAATCTGAGGTTTACCTCCCAACTTTCGACCTAACTTGAAAACATACGGAAAGGGCATCCTCGAAGTGAAGTTGAAACAAATCGTTTCCAATATTAAACGTTCCACAGCCAGAAGCCGCTGGCGATCGTGTTCGACTGTCTGGACGACTTGAATGCCACCCCTCGACGGAGTATAGTCCTCCTCACCATGGGATCCATGTCAACCTCGCCCCCTAGCGTCTTCGATTTCGCTGCCAACTCCGGGAATCGCACGGCATAGGAGACCATAAGGATTTCCCGGGGCTTTTTCAGAGTGTCGTGCATCTTAGTGGACACATATAGTGCGGCGAGGGTCGCATCCTGTGGCGCCGTGAACATAAAAACATCGTAAACCAACAAGACGCGCGTACATAGTAACTGAAGTCTTTCCGAGGAAAGAATAGATGAAACCGGTGGTACAAATTCTGAGCAGTCGCAATCGTCTTGCGGGGACTGTGATCGGTGGTCGAAGCAGTGAACAAGCGAGGTGTTGAAGGTACCCACAAGCCGATTTTTGCACCTACAACCTCCAGGAAACCACACGCTTGTTGCCTTACCTTCTCTTCCTGTGTGGCGGAAAGCTTACCACGTTGCTTCTCAGAAAGATATTCAACCTCGGGCAGGGTGAAATAAGGGTGGTGATACTTGGACGACGATGCCGGTAACTGGGACGGCGGCAGCCCTTGTTGTTCCATAACGAGAGCGAACGGCGGAGCTGCGCGCGTACTGGTGGTATGAACTTGACACGTACCGTAATCAGTGTTTGGATGTACCTCCACGTGATCACGGCCTGTGACACCGACATATAATGGTAAGATGTATTTACTCTGATGAATTCGGGGCGTGCGCTGGCTGTCTACTTTAGAGGTATATCTCTAGAAGACTGCACGAACGGAACATGCGTGCGACCATGACCGTCGATATATTCAACAACCTAAATGTAATCCGCCTAGAATCAAAGGCAAACATCAACATGCAGGGACGGTCAGGGGGATCTTGACCGTAGTCTAAGGCAGATCGTCAGGGCTGACAAATTGGCAGAGGAGCACTTGTACTTACGGCGAGACCCTATACAGAGGGTAACGTATTAACGTTTGGGCTGGGATACACAACAGGGAAACGTGCAGAAAGGCTAGTTTCCTTGTATTTGACACTCATGTCCGCAGCAGTGAGCCGCATAGCTTCAATTGCCTCGTCAAGTGTGACTCGATATATACCGTGGCTAGCCATGGACAATTGTGCTGCGGTGATTGCCTTTACGGCTGCCCCAGGTACTGGCGTTAGCTTACTCGAGGACGAAGCAATTAACCGTCCAAACCTCCCAGGCTATTACGCTCCTGAACCACGATATGTTCAAGTTAAAGTTAGAGACATAAAAACTGGATACATACGATGCAAGGGACTTGAACCAGTCCATCGATTGGGTCACAAGTGAGGCCAAGATTGTGCTCTGTCACATTCGTCAAGATGAATTTCATAATGCTTGACAAGCGCCTCATACCAATACCTATCTCTGCAGCCTGCGCAGGTGTTAACCATTTGCGACATTCTCATGAGGTCCATATCCCACCTGTAATACCGTCTCGGGCGAAGCACCCATGCATGCTGCAAAGCCCGCACTGGCCATGGAGCAAGCCACTGTTAGTAATCGTCAGCACAACGACAAACGATGCCGAAAGACGGTGTACCTCCGACTTCAGCCTGACATCCACCCTCAGCAGCAGAAATGGTACTTCCCTGCTTAAAGAGCATTCCAATGGCCTACAGACATCGTATTATCAGCCTCACGTTGCTGCCTTTATTAAGAGCAAACGAACCGCAGCGGTCAACAGGAATGTTTTCACAGACTTCTCTGGATCATCACTGACAAACTCGATGACGTATTTCAGCACGGCAGGAATAACTCCAGCGGCGCCATTGGTAGGGGAGGTGACAATGCGCCCCCCTGAAGCATTTACTTCATTGACCGCAATGGCATAGCAGGAAAGGAAATCGACAGCGGGAATCGTCGTCTTGCGCTTTAAATCAGAAGTATTCAGTAGTGTGTGGCCAACGCAATCGTGAACAATACCAACGGGAGGCATGGGAAGAACCGGGTGATCAAATGAACCAGTTACGATTGGGGAACGTGTTCGCAAATTTCGAGCTATAACCGGCTCTTGCTGTCGATTCTCAGGAGACACAGGGGACTCTGTACTTCCGGGTGCATCTATAACACTTACAGGAGCTGGAAATGAGTCCAGGCCAATAAGCTGTACGGTTGGAATCGCAATGCCTGGGTAAAATCTTTTGTTTACGAGCATTCAAATAAAATGATCTGGCGAACGACTGCAGGACTCACCCTCGCATGAGACGCTTATAAAGCATTGGGGCGCGCCGTTGCAGCTGCAGCCTACCGGGCAATGTCTTTTCGGTGGTTGTCACTCCGGCGTGAATACAATTGTCCATGACATTCCATATACGCATCAGCTATCCAAAAGACATCATTAATATTCACACAAACTTACAGCGATGTCTGATCCACATACCTTGTCATGTATCTCTTGATCGGAAAGACCGAAGTAGCGCTCGTTATCATGGACAATTTGCGCAATAGTCAACTAGAATATGAATCAAGCTGATGGTGTCCGAAGAGTTGGACTACCGGGACCTACGTTATGCCTGTTCGTTAGCGCGAGGAGACTATTTCCCGAATTAAAAGGGTATGGAGGATGACCTGGATCATCGAGCTGAGGTTGCACAGGAACAACATCGCCTTTCTTGACATTATGGGTCTGATGTAGACGAGCTCCGTGAACTAATCTTTTGTCGACACCCTTGTAGAATAGGTTTTCATCGACTGCCGGAGACTCGGTAAACATCAAATATGGCAGGCGGCTTACGCACCCTTAGTCTTCTCGTTGACAACAAAACCACCACCAACGCTGAGGACAGTCCACATGGTAATTATGGATGGAGAGGTAGTAGAAACATTACCTGAAATACTCATTCGTGGCCAACAGGTCACCATGCTTGTCAAAGCAAGAAAAACGTATGCCGTTGGGATGGGTTTTCAGGACCTGATCCCAGCGCCACAACATATCCCGGTCCACGTCGAAGTGAATGGGTCGTTTCCCACCAAGATGTAGGCTTTTGTTGAGCAGGATGGCCTCGTAGCGTGAAGGAATAGTGCCGCAATCAATGGTCTCGGGATCGGATCCCTCGAGACCAAGGAGAATTGCCTGAGGTGTGTGATGCCTATGGCAAGTGAATCCCGTGTTTATGAAGTCCGAAGTTACAAAGCCTACCCTTTGCCTAGGAAGGGTAAAGATAAGTGGATGGTTGAACTAGGAGGGATGTGGACGAACCAGTTGCAGCAAGAGAACCGTAGCTAATCCGAGAGTCAAACCATCCGTCAGGTATGCATTGTATGACACTCACAGGACTATTTTGATTGTCTTGACCTTGTAACAAATGTTAATTGTCGTGGGTGATAGAGAATGACTATTTACGTGCCTGATCGAGCAGACCTAATTCAGTAAGATCCGCGATGAATATTTTCCCGGCACGCATGGGTCCGACCGTGTGTGAACTGCTTGGGCCGACTTGAGAGCCGGACCTGCCTTGTCAATGCCATGTGGGGAGGGAATAGAGGGGGAGCTCACCCCCGATGCTGAATAGGTCGAAAGTTGAAATGACGGCATGGCCTGGCTGTATGGAGTTGGTCTCGGCGGGTGGACCGAAATCGCTGGCCTGGCTCAAAGCCAAGTTGCGCGTAGGAAAGCTAACAGCTGGAGAGAATGCAATGCAACGCGTACGGTCGCGTCGGAAAGCTCCGGCCAGGCTGGCTGAGAGAACGAGAGGCGCGCGGAGGGGTGCGCGAAGCATGCAGAATGGCATGAGTGTACGGAAGATGTCTAGGTCTGGGGGTATCAGTATCCCGTGGAAGGATACTAGGACGCATGACGGTCAAGACGAGAGCCGGGTGGGGCATATGTACGATGCCGCATATGGAAGGTGGCGGGCGTTCCGCAACCGGATGTCACGCTCGAGGTACGAGGGATGTCCTTGACATTTTGTAGTCCCTCCTCGTAGCTGTACCGTTGCTGGTTGCCATACAGACTACGCCTGCCATTTCAAAACTCGTAGTTTCTTTTTCTTTTTCTTTTTGATAGTGCACGTTACCACGCTTACTTATCCGAATCACATCATCAGTGCCATCGAGCCTGGACAGCGCTCGTCCGACGACCCGCTCCTCCTCACCGCCATCGCCCTTCGACCTTGGTGCGACATTCCGAGTCATACCCACCACGCCGGAGCCGCCTGACGTCCTCAATCCCACCGTCCTGGCCACGCATACAGCCAGATATCTCAACTCTGACAGCGTCATCGCCCGCTACAGCCACCATGAGCTCACCCCCAAGTTCGTCCTTTGACAGTACCCACATGCGCGAGCGCCATTCCTCATCCAACTCCGCTTCCTCACGCCCGCCCGCCTCGTCTTCCGCTTCCTCCTTGCCATCTTCGTTCTCCACCCCCCCTACCGCCAATCCGACCACCCATCCAATCTCCCTTGATGCTCTTCTCTCTCAGCATGCTCATGCTCCAAACCCTCCTCTTTCTGCCCTCGACCAAGCAGTTTCAGAGCGAAACATACTCTCTACTCAGAATACTCAGCTCTGGAAGCTCATCGAGAAGCAACGTAGTGGCTACAACCAAGTCCTGAAGGAGTTCGAACGCGTGCGCGCCGAACGGGATGCTTATAAGGCCCGTCTTTCGGCCGCTGGTATCGCCGTCGAGCTTACCAAGAAGGACAAGTCTAAGCAATCAAGGCCCTCCGCATCCAGTGCTACCATGCACAACAATCCAGAGAATGCTTCTCTCGATCTCCGCCCTTCTGTAGCCCGTCGTGTATCTGATACATCGGGTATGTGTTTTCCTTCGTCTACCCTTCTATTACATCGATCTTTTCCTGAATATACACCTCAGGTTCTCGCAATGACGATCGTCCAGTCTCCCCTCATCTGCAAGATGCAAACGCCCGTGATCTTCAAACAACAATTCATGGTTCCATCAGCGTTCCCTTCTCTCCTGTCATTGTACCACCTAGATCCGCTTCCCTTCTGCACGGAAACTCTAGCGCTCCATCAAATACATCACCACCCGCTTCCTCCACGCACTCTACCCTTTTGAACGAAGCAGAAGGCACATGCGCTCGCGTACCTGACCAACTCGCTAGTGACTCTGGATGTCCAATCCCACTGGACAGGTCTTCACAACAAAATCCCAGCCTATTAGCCATGTCGACTGATGCTAATGGGACCTCGGGACCTCACGCGCAATTCCCGTCAATTCAATACACCCCAAATACTCCGCTTTCACCGCAGGCACTTGCAACCTCACCTTACACTGCGTCCATGACCTCTACGCCCGGGGCGCACTCTTCTTCCGCCTTCACAACTGGATTTCTTAGCCCGATTCCTGGACATTCGAGCCATTTCAATCGAGATTCGGATGTTTCTCTTCCAGACGAGGCCAAGCGGTACATCACCGACCTGAGTGAGAGTCCGCTGCACAGTCCAGGGTCAGCTACAGCTGTGTCTGCTTCTGAATCAGTCCAGGTGGAAGTGAGTCAAAGTGCCAATACTGGTAAGAGCTCTCCCAGTAAATTCGGGCGCGGTGGCACACACAATGGAGACGAGAGCGAGTTTCTTGACATGGAAGAAGAGGGGGATCTGGTCGAGGAAGCTGAGCAGGAGCAACCATACCCGTCGATCATATACAGACACGACGGACCTGCCGATGCGAATAATCTCACTCTATCTCCTTCTCACGGACCTATTCACGGATCAAATCACACTCAAGGTTCTTCGTCGCGGACCATGCTAATTACAGGCTCCCAATTACCCACGACATCAGAGACGGCCGTGGCATCACAGACACGCTGGCAATCCCAATCCGATATTTCTGTTCTATCACAATCTCAGTCATCGATGGAGTCTACCCCGCTGACACCTCAGCCGGACTCTCCCTCGCCGGATTCCTATCTTTCACCGATGAAGACTATGCACGGCACCTTGAGTGAAGGCCCCAATCCCACTTTCCGTGCTCTCCCTCTCATTGCTAACGACCTCAAAACTACTCGTGTTACGGTTTCGCACTCCTCCATTCGACCAAACGATCGAGGGAAG
>JBBPKK010000378.1:0-27669 GCA_038089215.1 Tylopilus vinaceipallidus
CCCGCCCGTGCGTCTTCGTGTCGAGTCTGATCAGCCGCCTTGTCTCCGTCGATCGTTCCGGCGCGGCGATGCCAGATCTTCTGATAGCGGCTTGGTGTCGGAGCGCTCGTCATCCTCTTCGAATCTAACGTCGGCGTCTCCTTCCTTTCCAGACTCGAGCTCATGCGCCTTCTTCCGTGCAGCCACTCGCGCTTGTTCTTGCGTGCAGAGACCCATGAGACCCACTCGTACACTTACAACCTCTTCGCAGGCAATACCCACCTCCAGGTCCTCATCTTGTGAGCCTCCTCCCCGTCCACCGCGGACGCATCCCTCACGGCCGCCAGGGTAGAGCCGGATACCGAGAGACCACACCACCACACCTTTTCGTTGTCGATGAAGGTCGGCCACGTCGAACGCGCCATCTCCAAACCCGTCTCCATGCGGCTCTCCCTCGACCCGCGCCAGTTGGACTTTGTCGTCTTGTATGTCATCATCCCCTCGTCCTGTCCCCAGCCGACCCCACACCGACAGCGTGTTCCCGCCCCGGACGAGCATCCCCGAAGGCTGTCTTTTCAACCTCCGCGTCTGGCTCCGCACGGCGACCGTCGATCACCGCCTCTTTGGCGAGAAAGACATCTGGTTCGGCAAAGACCCCAACTTTGATGCGATCACCGACGCCGCCTTTGCCCACCCCCACCGCGCGGTCGAGAACATGCTCATCTACCAGGGCCCCGTCGGACGCGCGCACGTCACCTACACCATCAGGTCCCGTCCCTATCCCTTCCCCCGTCACGCGAACGCTGACCGTGTCCGTGCGACGCAGGTGGAAGTTCCTCGAGCCGGGCCTGTACGCCCTCGCGCTCGACTACGAAGCCGGCGGTGCAGGCAAGACGCTCTTCGAAGACTACCACCTCCGGCTCTACTGCGAGCCCCAGACGGTCTCCTTCCTCATCTAGCACGTCCCCTCCCTTCCTGTGCCCCCCTCCCCCTCCCGCTGACCCTCTTCGTCCCCCGCCTGGCAGCTCGATCCCCGTCGCCTCGACGCCCCCCGGCGCGAGCCACCGTCTGCGTGTGTGGCTCCGCACCCCGCACGTCGTCGCCCACGCCCGCTCGGCCACGCCCACCTCGTACGTCTACCAGCGCCTCTGGAAATCGGACGACTTCAAGGTCGGCGCCCGGCTCGCGTTCGAGGCCGTCGGCAGCAAGATCGTCCTCGCGCACCGCGCCCCGGACGGCGACCATGCTGCGCTCATGCCGCTCACGCCCAACCGCCGGCCCTTGCCCTGGGTGCCGTCACACGCGAGCGTCGACGACGGGGGGGAGTCGGTCTATGATCGGTAGCACGCGCAGGGTCGGGCGCTGGTCGTGTGCGACCCGTGTGCGCGCGCGCTCTCGTTTTGGTTTTCATGCACATGCACTTCTCCTGTGACACACACGCCCCCCCTGTATCCGTTGGACCGTTCGTTCACATGTATCTGTCTCACACCCGCGCCGCCTCCAAGTCGCAGGAACATATTTATAGTTGATGCGTAAATTACGTTACAAGGTTTTCTCTCGTCTTGAGCTATTGGGAAAAAAAAAGGGGAGGAGAAAGTCATGGGAGGAGGGGACGAATGGACGACACGTTGGAAAACAGCCACGGGCACTCGAACCGCCAGGCAAGGCAAACGAACACATGATCAGGGCGGAACCAAGCAGAACAAGAAGGGAAACAAAAAAAAAACGTCTTCGCGGGGAACAAGCAAGACGCGGCACCATGGTCGAGACGATCGTCCTGCCAACACCTCCCATTGATAGCCGCAGTTCCGGGCTTCACGTGCGCCTCCATCCACGCAGCGCCTCAGTTTTTCGGAAACCAATGCCTGTAGAAAACAAAAAGAAGAATGAATAAATCCAACGAACAGTGGGCAGGACTGTCTGCACGAATGTGTCGATCCCGGGGTCCGATCTCAACAAGGCCGTGATTCCGCGGGTCTCGATCGGTGAACGAAGCCTTGCGTGCCCCGAGTTCAGAACAGGCCCGGCAACCGTGGTTTCTATTGTGCCGCAACAGCACCCGTCGGCAGAGGGTTATCACGCAGCGGCAGCTGAGGTGTCTTGACCAATCGTTCCGTCGCGGTCGCTACAAGGTCGCGTTCTCTGAGGCTTTGCGTGGGCGACGCTGAGTTTAATGACAACCCGGGAATCCCGCCATCCTCGTCGTCTTTCGCGGCGGTGGCTGGCATCTCAGACCTGCTGGACATGCGACGCTGCGGAATCAGTCGTGCATCGTCACAGAGAATGGACCACAGACCGTCGTTTCTTGTTGGGCATATCGGGTGAGGTGTGATTCGACTTGCCTGGCCCCTTCACGTCGCACGGTAAGTGGTGATTAAACAGGATCAAGAGCCACTGGAAGGAAACGGCCGAATGTCGAACACGCACTTTGCCTGTCTTGGGCCGCTTCAACGCCTGTCTTGGTTGACGTTCGCCCTCATCAAAGACGTAATCCGGCAAGGCGGAACTAGACAAAGAATTCGGATGAAGAACACGTATCCCACACAAACCCTTGTCTCGAATTACCTTTTGATATTCCGAACAAAGATACCCATTTGCGATTCGTCGTACTTTTCCCACATCTTGACCAGCTTCGTAAATTCTGTAGTGGGGTATGATATGTCCAATTTTCTTGGACCAACAGAACCGACTTGGGAAGGACACATCAGAGTAGAGTTCGCATATGCTTGATGGAATTGCAGGCGTACTTGGTTTTGGCTCGACGAGGAGGCCAATGTAGAAAGTCGTCGAATGTACAGTGCTGGCATCCTCGATCCCTTCAATGTCAGTTTTTGTCCGTTTCGCTACTGCATCCGATATCTGCCCTTGGGCCACCTGACATACTTCTTCTCGCGATATGCAATGGGACACTTGTTCGAAACCTCTGATGAATGGATGGGCTAAGATGAGAGAATCAACGTATTCAAGCTTCATAACAAGTTGTCGTATTCGGGATTCAACAGTTCCAGCCCTGACAAGAAGTTTACGGAGTGTGTGTAAATTGTATCGCAATCGAAGCGCACTCACCATTTAATTTGGAGTTCAGAATCCCCGGTAGATGCGATAACTTGGAGGTAATATCGATATTTGTGGAAAAAGTCATGTTTGGCAAAGAGTTCGGACCAACTTGCAGTCCCCACGATGACTCGATCCACAATGTCGGCACCTTGAGGTGTTTCATCAAACGTTTATAGAGAAAGAAGGGAGACGCACCTTTTTTGAACTCTTCGGTGACGATCATTTGCGTCGAGGCTGTAACATTATGAGTAGCACACATCGCAGGATAAGCAGGCGTAATGATAGGCATCCTGTGTGACCGGTCTGCGGGGTACAACTGCGCGACGTGGATACACCTCAAATTCAGGAACGACTGGCTGGCACGTACCTTTGGATTCCACACTCGTACCTGTAACGGCCCTTCTTCGATTTGTTTCAGCAGCACGGGTTGCGGCCAGGACCTGATTCCCCGTTACATCACCCGAAGAGACGAGATGGTAAAGAGGCGTACCACTGATACATAATGATGAAGAATCTGCTGACTATCGCCCCAGCGATTGCGTTTGGATATAATTGGCACACGCGAGCAACAAGTATGGCCCAGGCAACACCACCAAAGAACCCGTTGACGTTGGAATAGATGGCTCTCCCTGAGATCCGCTATAAGTGACGTAAACAGGGGCAAAACCGACGCACGTTGTGCCCAGAGTTTGATGCAACGCAACGAGTCCCGGTACACCTGGACATTAGGTACCAAACGCAAGATCTCGTCGTTCACCCTCGAGCCTAGATTCCCCTTAATTCCCGCCCAAGATGCCAGACAGACAAAGATAGCGCACCGTTGAGACTCCGCACACATCGTTCGTCCAAATTCCGCAATAGATTGTCGTCCTTTAACGAGAGATCATCGGGTATGGATGATAGGGCTAACCGGGCCATCAAAAAGTCCAAAGGAATGCCAGAAATCTTGGTTTTTATGATGGGGACATATGCTTCCGGGACACCCTGGAATGGATCGCTTGGCGAAAGATCGGGTGCGCAGTCCAAGGAAGGAACTCACCGAGACCTCGCCCACACCCTCCATGTCCCGCAGCATGCCTTCGAACACATCAAAGAAGTCTTCGCGAGAGACATGCTTGGGGACCACACATAGGGTATCGATATCGGAGCCAGGTCCGTGTACACCCAAGCGATATGAACCAAAGGTGAAAATCTTGCCACCGGCCGCGCTCGCGGCGGCTTCGGATAGTCCGCGTTTCAACGAGACCTGGTAGACAAACTTTTTGACGAGCGCAGCAACGCGCCCAAGGACAGCCTCCCTGCGGGAACGCAAGACGATCTCAGTACGTGGTTGGGGCGACGAGCGGGTCTTCCACGGAAGTGATTAAGTTCGGGGGGAATCAGGATCGTACCTCGTTCGAGCTTCCTCTACGCTTTCAAAGGTGTTCTGATTTCGTAGTTCCTCCATGAGAGTCGCGGTGACCTCCTTCTCTCGTTCGGTGGATTCGGCAGTGGAGATGGGCGCAGTCACACCGAGGTACCTGCATGGCCGGCAGTGTCAGCCGTGCACACGAGGCGAGGGCAGGAGACGTTCGTTACCCTTTCTCAGTCGTCATTTTTACGGGGGGGAACAAGAGGAGCAGGGATGGATGCGAACACGGGGCGTCGTCGTTTAGTCAGAGGTGGGACTTGTCGCCGCCACTGGCTTGCTTAGTCAACACTAAATACATCCCGCGAGAGAATAACACGGACACCGTCCGGTCCGGTCTTGTTCGCTTTGGGCCTGCCTACGTCCGGACATGATACTTCAGCGTGCTGTCTTTGGCTGAGACAGGCTGGTCGCCGTTGCATTGCACCTTTACTGATGAGGCTGTGATCCAATGGAGTCCCACTGCGGTCGTTCTTTCTCGCTCCTCCCGGGCATTTGAAGAAGACCTGCGTCCTAGAGTTAGAGGACCGTCCACCGGATTCCACACGCCCAACACTCCGACACTCAATAATCCAGAAGCGAGCCAATACTCTAACTGTCACGGTAGGAGCCCAGCATGAAATGAATAGAGCTGGTCATCGGACTGATGTCACCCAGCTTACGGCGATGACAACTAGTGTGATCACTACCAGTGTCATTTTGAACCTGCATTAGACTTGCACTGCACCGTCAGCCTTTAGGCCTCGGATGGAGTGGTATTAGTACTCAGATAATCTTGTCCTTGAATTCGCAGCGCCTTGACGCCTTCGTCCAACACTTCCCCATCCTCACCATTTAGTTGGCAACCATGTTGACCTGGATAAGCATTACGGACGACGACGACGAGTGGCCTCAATTTGTGCTGCCTCACGATGAATTGTCTATCGCTTCGTTCGACTCTGCGGTCTCTAATTTCGCTACCGGTGCGTCCCTTCCGACCTCCACAAGTACATTTGTACAAATCCTTTTGCAATACGTCGAGAAGCTTTCGCGGGTTTTGTTGTTTGGTCTGTCCTACTCATGTTCGTTTCGACTCTAGACTTGGACTGCCACAATGCGCGGGCACGTACCAAAGGGCCAGCCCTCCGTGAAGATGTCTACTGAAACCGCATTAACGTGAGGAAAAGGGCCCTACAGGCGCCGAAGGCTGTGCCAACTGATACCATTATCGATGAGACAACGACAGCATATATGGCCCACGCCTCGAGGTAGCCTGTTGTCCTCGTGCGCCCACTTACCCTCTGCTCGAACCACCATCCAGTTTTGAAGTTTCGTGGACGGATATGCAGCCGACGACGGAAGGTATGTGTCAGTTATTTGGCGCAGAAATTAGCTGCCTCCTGACGCTGAAAAGTAATTGAAATCGATGGCCGACAGCCAATATTCTCGGTCATCTTTTCCAAACGCAATGAAATGCTGAGCGCTGGCTTTGAGGGGATGGTCCGGCGGCGGCGAGTGGATGATGGACATGAGGTGGGCGAAGCCGTTGAAGCCGGAGGTCGGATCCTTGCTGCTGCGCTATCTCGGGACCACAAATGGTTGGTGTGTGGACTACAGACACAGCCATACGTGGGCTTATGGGACACACACACACGAGGCAAGATAATGCTCGGCATCCAAGATCATACGCAACAAGTGAGCTCGGTCGACATTTCGCCTGACTCCACGAAATTTGCTACTGGTGGGAATGACCATCGCGCGTGCACCTGGAGTATAACTATGGGTAGACGGCTCCTCGTTCTGCAGCATGATTCCTGTTTGGTAGCGGTACGGTTCTCCCCGAATGGCGACCATCTTGCCACAGGCGCGGCACACAAGTCAATACGGGTCTATAACAGTGACAATGGTCAAATGTTGATAGACATCCCGTGCCCATTCGATCAATGGGTGTCTTCACCGTTGGCTTGGTCTCCTGATGGCCGTCAGCTTTTCGCCGTCTCTGCGTCGTTCAATGGAGCCAAATGTTTCGATGCCACTTCCGGGTCTTTACTTCACACGTGGCCCGTTCCTGGTTCGCTGGAATACCCTTCAATCGCACCATCGTACAACCAAAGGTTTATCGCTATCACGGGTAATAGATCCCTATCTTTTTGGGACGCCTCGACGCACAAACAAATTGTCCCTGTAATCGAGCAGAAAAGCGGAGTTTTTTGTATAGCGGTCTCTTCGGATGATCACTACATTGCAACAGGTGAAGACAGCGGGAAAGTGACATTACGGAGCCTTCGTGCCATCCTTCCAGACTCGTACTTCACGATGAAAGTGAGTAGTTCCATTTACATGAGTTGATGAATCTAAAAGGCCTTCGCCTGTTCTCGTTTATTTTCTCCGTAAGTATACTCAGACAATCGATTACTCACGTGTCCTGATCGCTTCTCTTCCACAGGTCACAGCTTCCCCTCCTGGAAACTAGTGACATGACATTAGAAGCGTGGACAGAAGGCGATTTGATTCACGTCGAAAACGCTTTGACAGAAGAAATATTGCACCACTCAAATCCTTCTCGTCATGCATGCGTTCTGGCTCAACGTGCTCTCGTGCGCTCACGCCTGAAACAATACAACCTGGCCATCGAGGACGCGAAAAAGGTGACATTCAATCATCGGGCGTCCCGTCTCCTACTGACCACCGCGTGCCCAAGTCTATCGAGACTGAGCGGTGCACAATCGGTCATGTCGCGACTGCAATCGCCCGCGCCGGCAATGGCGAGCACGACTCTGCTATGCGCGTCTTTGACCTGGTGTTCACTAACGGCATCTCGACCGAAAACAATCTTCTTCTGTTAATCAAAGTTTGCTTCAGCCATGATCTTTACTTCTGCTGGCCCTGATCACTTTCACACAGGCTGTCATGTTGTTCGAGTGCGGAAAACACAACGAAGCGATTTCGCGGATCGAGGACTTGATTGATATCGTGAATGACAAGGCAGTGCATATCACTGTTCGAGTACGCATACACTAGTATCATGCATGACCAAAAGAAACTTAACGATGTGGGATCCAGGCTCAAATGCTCCTCCTACTCGGAGGTATGTCGCTGAAAGAAGGTGACCTCGAACGAACCGTAGAGTTGCTTGTGCGTGCGCGAGATGCAGTGCCGCCCAAAGAAAACCCTTACTTGGTGGTAATCTCACTCGTAAGTTATTTGTCTTCAATTTCTCTACAAACACTGATGCTAGTCGAAAGATTTTTGGGTGGAATTTTGATGGCCTGGCCCTTGCCATTCAAACACAACTTGAACAATGTATCAAGTTGCTCGAAGGCATCGGAGATGCAGCTATCCAGTCAAATAATCCCGAGGAAGCGATCGCTCGGTATTCTACTGCATTGTCCCTGAATCCCTCGAGTACCGCGAGTCTCCTTGTTAAACGAAGCAAAGCCAGAGGAATGTTGGCGTTATGGGAGGATGCATTGCAGGACGCAGATGAGGTATTACGTCGTCGTCTTGGTACTCGGTTGCCTTGGCTGAATGTTCTATCCAGGCAATCCAGGTAGAGCCCCGAGGTCCGCTGGGATACGAAAGAAGACACGAAGCACTGCGGGCTTTGCAGCGCCACGATGAAATAGCTGACACACTGAATCATATGCTTTCCCTCACGCAGGCATCTGTCGGCCTGGGCACTCAATGTAAGTGCCATTATGGAGAAGATGCCACATCAGACCACCTACTGGAGGGAATCGTGGTTCGTTCGGGCGAAGCAGCGTTGCTTGCCTGGACGGGTAAGCCATCGTCATACAACACCTGCCTCAACGCCACCCTCTCCATCGACAACAAAATACCACGCGGTTTGGCTGCCATTGCAGATGCCGATATAGATATGCGCGTTGCAACTTTGAGAAGTTCGTTCCCTCTTGCGGACGCAATGGTCATCTATGAACGTATCGCTCGCTTACCTCCAGTGCGCTTCGCTAATCGCCGACTCTACTTACCTTGTGTTGCGTTCCCCGTCAAGAAGCTCGCCTTGAAAGATGGAAGTAATCAAGAAAAGCTCTATTGTGCTCGAGCCTCGGGGCTCGGTCGTGTGGAGTTCCGGACGTCGGACGAGCTCTCCTTAACGGAACCACGCAAGCTCGTGTTCGTGCACCCATGGATCCACGATCTGCGTGGTCCGCTCAATGGGCCTGGTTTTGGAAACGTGTCGGACAGCGACGAGTCCGATTCTGATTCGGAGCCTGCGAGCGGCGGGACCTTGGGCGGTGATGGTACCACTGAGACTGTGCCTCCCTTGTATGGTGTGCCTGTAGCCACAATGGACGACTACACGCGGGGGTTGCAACTGGTCGTCCGTTTACAACAGCCGTTCCGTGCGCTATTGCTGCAGCAACAAGCTGACGGAGCGTTCAGGCGCGTTGCTGCTGAGCAGGGGATCGACGTTCCGGGACGTGAACGCCCGGTCCAATCCGCGAAGGATGTCCGCACCGAGGTTGTTGAAGTAGCGTGACACTCGGAGGTGTTCTGTCACTCCAACTTGAAAGTTCATGTTTTATGTTTTCATCGTATCTCGCTGCCCAGTGTTCACGGTTGGGTTTCTCTTCACTTTCTCTGTCGACCCTTTGAATATCATCGAAGCAATGTACACTACTGCACTAGTACGAGTTCAAGTTGTGTCCGTCAATTGGCGCTTCAAGTTGATGGGCTGCCCCTGGTATATGCCTGCCTATGCGCTGGTAGCTTTCGCGTTCGAAGGGTCGCAAGAAAGGTATCGCCCCTACAATAGTGGCATGAACAAAGCTATCCTTTTGTCAATTTGAGATACTGTCCT
This sequence comes from Tylopilus vinaceipallidus, assembly GCA_038089215.1. NCBI lineage: Eukaryota > Fungi > Basidiomycota > Agaricomycetes > Boletales > Boletaceae > Tylopilus > Tylopilus vinaceipallidus. The sequence goes on from JBBPKK010000378.1 coordinate 9,246, forward strand.
AGGTCTTGTCTCGATCATCTTCGACGTCCTCGGAGCATGATGCATAATGCCTGACATCTTAAGGCCTTTGAGTTCGGCATGTCAACACGTCCCACAGACTCACCAGTCTGTCGGAAGTCGATACTTTAACGTCTAATCGGGAGGTGCGCTATCATGGAAGGCAGGCCGGTCACCTTTGCACTACACCTTTAGGCTTCGATCGGATGAGGCAGTGGTCAGGCGGTTCCATCCGAGTCCCTGGGTTTCCGATGCTTCTCGAGTCCTCCGGCTGTGCTGCCGTTCTTTCTCGTTCCACTCGGACCTTCGACAGAGCCTCGGACCTAGAGTGAAAGAACCGACCCAACGAGTTCCTCCCATTATCCAGATAGCCCCTGGTGTCACAGAGGGTGCGATCAAAGGCCAAGACACTCAATAAGAAAACGTTTGTTTGTCTCGGGCTCTGATAGATAGATTACGGGTGGCCGCCCCCGCAGCGTGGCTCAACCGCGGATGTTCAATATCGCAATACGAACGACGGCCATGAAAGGCTTGAATTGCCATTCATCTCTATGATCGGGGATTCAAGCCTTGGTCCCAAAACACAGGGGAATAGGTAGGGGGGATTAGTACACGACATGTTTGATCTATCCCACACTCATCTTGACCCTCAAGGTTACTTAACGGTGACAGGCCTTCAATACAGCTGATGTAACGCACTCTCCCAAGCAACCACGGGTAGGACTTTCCGGTGCCCAACTTTACGAACGATTTTTGATGGCCAGCTTTCCGTGAATGGGCCTTCTAGGGCCAACGAGCTTACAACCCCCGAATGCCGTACGAGCCGATATCATTATCGATGAGACAACAGGAGCATACATCGCCCGTGCCTCGAGGGAGCCAGGTGTCCTCTGCCCACCTTCCTTGCACTTCATCTACCCTCTCGTCTCCCAGGTGTCGTGGACAGATATGCAGCCAGCGGGAAAAAGTATGTGCTAGTCATTGACGAATGCCTGCAATGGCTTCCCGCCGACTTTCATTTGCTTGGAAGTGATTGAAATCAATGGCCGACAATCAATATCTTCGGTCTTCTTTGCCAAGGGCAGTAATGAGGTTCTAAGCGCAGGCGATGAGGGGATGGTCCGGCGATGGCGAGTGGACAATGGATGTGAGGTAGGCGAGCCAATTCAAGCTGGAGGTCGGATCCTTGCTGCTGCGTTATCTCGAGACGGCAAATGGTTGGTGTGTGGACTGCAGACACAGCCCTATGTTAGGGTTTGGGACGTGCACACCCAGGTCGAAATGTTTGACATCTATGATCATACGCAGCAAGTAAACTCGGTCGACATAACCCCAGACTCCACGAAGCTCGCCACGGGCGGGTACGACAATCGTGCATTCATCTGGGCTATGACCACGGGCAAGCAGCTCCTCGTGCTGCAGCATACCTCAATCGTTATGGCAGCGCGATTCTCTCCGAATGGCGACCGCCTCGCCACAGGCGGGGTCCAAGGGTTGGTTCGGGTCTACGACAGTGATAATGGTCAACTGTTGTTAAACATCTCGTTCCCATTCAATCAATATAAATCCTCACCGTTAGCTTGGTCAGCAGATGGCCGTCAGCTCTTTGCTGTCTCCGGATCTTTTAATGGAACAAAGTGTTTCGATGCCTCTTCGGGGACTTTGCTCCACACATGGTCTGTTACTGGTGCCAAACACAACAATTATGGTGGATACGACAGTGACGATGGATATACTAGTTATGGCAGATCGAACGGCAGCTTTTCGATCGCACCATCCCAAAACCAAAAATTTATCGCCGTTGTGGCTGACAAGTCCCTGTCGTTTTGGGATACTTCTACGCGTATCCAAATCGGACCTGAAATCGAGCAAAAAAGCAGAGTTCAATTCATAGCGATCTCTCCCAATGACGACTACATTGTAACCGGCGAAGAAAACGGGAAGGTTACCATACGGAGCCTTCATACCGTTCTTCCGGATTCTTACACTACGATACGAGTAAGTATGTCCATTCGCAAGTTGGGTGATCCTAACATGTCTTCATCTAAACTCGTTTCTTTTCATCGTGAGTATATTTAGAGATGGACTGCTCGCTCGTCTCAGGCTGATCCTGCCTTTCTTGCACAGTTCTCAGCTACCACTTCTGCAAACCAGTCACGCAGCGTTGGAAGCGTGGAAACAGGAGGATTTAACCCGCGTTGAACAGACCTTGACAGAAGAAATCCTATACCACTCGAATCCTTCTCGTCATGCACGCGCTCTTGCTCACCGCGCTGTCGTACGGTCGCGCTTGAAAAAGCACAGTCTTGCCACTGAGGACGCGAAAAAGGTATTCCTTGATCGTCTGTCCTCCCATCCCTTGCTAACTGCCGCACGCCAAGTCCATCGAGATTGAGCGGACCATAATTGGTCATATCGCAGTTGCAATCTCCCGCGTCTGCAATGGCGAGCACGATTCTGCTATACGCGTATTCGACCTCGTGTTCACAGAGGGCATCTCGACCGAAAACAACCTCCTTCTATTGATCAAGGTTTACCTCCATAAAATTCTTTGTTTCCACTATCTGATATTTCTTTTTACCAGGCTATCGTCCTGTTCGAATGTGGAAGACACGACGAAGCAATTTGGCGAATCGAAGACTTGATCGGTGTCGTGAATGACAAGTCGCTGTATATCGCTGTACGGGTACGCGAATGCTAGGATGAAGCTTTAGTATGAAACATTAATGAGAGGACCTTTAGGCTCAGATGCTCCTTCTACTCGAAGACATATCTCTGAAAGAAGGTAACCTCGAACGAGCCGTGGAATTGCTTGTGCGGGCACGGGACGCCGTGCCGCCTAAGGAGAGCCCGTACTTACTCGTTATCTTTCTTGTGCGTCTTTCGTCTTCAGTCCATTTACAAACATTGACATTAGTTGAGAGATCTTTGGATGGAACTTTGATGGCCTAACCATTGCCGTTCAAGCGCAGCTTGAAAGATGTATCAAATTGCTCGAAGGGATTGGCGACGCAGCAGTGCGATCGAACGATCCAGAGGAAGCAATCGCACGGTATTCTGCTGCATTGTCATTGAATCCCTCGAATACTGCCAGTCTCCTTGTCAAACGAAGTAAAGCAAGAGGAATGCTGGCGTTGTGGGAAGACGCGTTACAGGACGCATGTGAGGTATCACCTTTTCTTTCTTGGTACCCGACCGTCTCAGCTGAAATTCCCGCCTAGGCAATCAAGGCAAATCCCCAAGGTCCACTGGGATACGAAAGGAAGGACGTGGCACTGCACGCTCTGCAGCGCCACGATGAAATAGCTGGCACATTGAATCGTATGCTCTCTCTCACGCAAGCCTCTGTCGACCAAGGCACTCAGTGTAATTGTCATTGTGGGAAAGACGCTATATCAGACCACCTACTGGAGGGAATCGTGATTCGTTCGGGCGAAGCGGCATTGCTTGCCTGGACGGGTAAGCCATCCACATACAACACCTGCCTCAACGCCACCCTCTCCATCAGTAACCACATGCCAGGCTTGTCTGCCATTGAAGATGCAGAAATGGATATGGGCGTCGCGACGTTGAGAGGTTCGCTCCCTCTGGCGGATGCAATGGTCATCTACGATAGAATCGCACGCTTACCTCCAGTACGCTTCGCCAACCGCCGACTCTACCTATCTTGCATCGTGTTCTCGGTCAAGAAGCTCGCCTTGAAAGATGAAGGCGAAGGGAGTGGCCAAGAAAAGTGTTACCGTGCTCGCGCCCCAGGGATTGGTTACGTGGAGTTTCAGACGTCGGACGAGCTCTCCCTGACGGAGCCACGCAAGCTCGTGTTTGTACACCCGTGGATCCATGATTTGCGTGGTCCGCTCGATGGGTCTGCTGGGGTAAATGCTTCGGACAGCGACGAGTCCGGGCCCGATTCGGATTCGGAGCCCAACAGCCCGGCCCAGACCGTGCAGGGAGATGGCGTGCCCATTGGTGCCTCGCCCCTGTATAGTGTGCCTGTCGCTACGATGGACGGCTATACGCGGGCATTGCAGTTGGTCGTCCGCCTACAACAACCGTTTCGTGCGCTGTTGCTGCAGCAACAGGCCGACGGAGCGTTCAAGCGCGTTGCTACTGAACACGAGATTGATGTACCAAAACTTGAACGCCCAACCCGCTCTGCGAAGGATGTCCGCACCGAGGTTGTCGAAGTAGCCTGACACTCGGAGGTATTCTACCACTTAAACTATGTTTCTCTTTGTGCTCTTCGGATCCCTCTGAATGTCATTGAAGCAATGTACACTGCTCCGCTGGCATGAGTCCAAGTTGTTTAAGTCGTCGATTAGCCCTTCAAAGCTGACAGGCCGCCCGTCTAGCACTGCTTCCGCTTCTACGGATGCGTTCAGACTGCCCCAGTGATCATATCCATTCGTTATGGCATGAGAATACCGATAACGCTACATTACCCTTGATATTTGAACAGACGGCGGGTAATGTTTCGCAGGCAGTACACAGCAAAGCCTGAAATGAAATTCAGTAGGCCTTCGTGGCGTTCTCTCCGCACCTCTTCACGCATCTCCCGGCGTTCCCTCCTTTCCTCTTCGCGTTCCCTCCTTTCTTCTTCACGTTCCCTCCTTTCTTCTTCACGTTCCCTCCTTTCTTCTTCACGTTCCCTCCTTGCTTCTTCACGTTCCCTCCTTGCTTCTTCACGTTCCCTCCTTGCTTCTTCACGTTCCCCCCTTGCTTCTTCACGTTCCCTCCTCAGCTCTGCATGCATGAATGCGCGCTCTCTTGCATGTCCTTGACGCATAGTTGTGCGTTCTGCACGATCCGCTGTTAGGATCGCTTCAAGCTAGTGCGTAGTCAGCCACAAAGTAGGTGCTAGCAAAAGTGGAATACCATGGACGCTTCAATCCATCCCTGAGGGTGGCGGCTCAATACCTGAGTGGGGGTTGTTTGGGAGCCTGAGGGTGCTTGCTCAAGTTGCGCAGGAGGGGCCCCTCTGGTAAACATGGGTTGCCCCTCTCCTTGTTCGGCGAGCCTGTTTGCTGGAGCAGAGGAGCTCTCTCCCATGATGGGTGGTCCTTCTGTAGCTAAGTCAGTGATGCGAGCCGTCACTGCATTTATCCTTGTGTCAGGATAGTAAGTATTCGTCTAACCTGAAGAGATTGGGCTCACCGTGAAGGCCCAGGAAGAGGCCCTAATGTGTCGTGGGACTCATCGTCAATGTCTTCGTTGGTGTCGTCGGACTGTTGGGTTCTGCGGTTGGACATGATGGTGGTAACGACAGAATAGAACAAGTACGAATTGTAATATGTATCGGCGGGCATGTTTGGAATCCTGGATCCTGACATTGTTGTTGGCGATTGGAACCCTGTCATGAATAAAAAATAAATTCACTAACTTTACATTTATTTAGCGCATTTTTGTAGCTCGTAACGTCGAGTCGTGTCCGCTTCCCTTCGTCGCCCCGCTGTTACGCTCCGAGTCCCCTGTATATAGTTCCCATGCCAGGGCATAGGCATTTCAAACGATCTGGCGTTCTGCCATGGTCTCGACGAGGACACAGCTAGCAACACACCTGTTCCAAGATCTCAGTGCCAACTTGGATGGGAATAAGATTTGCCGTCTTTGTAAGCGTCGATCATGACGAGAAGACGGATAATTAAATGCCCCACCGAATTACAGGTGGTAGCCATGCTAGTATAACTGGAGGGAATGAGAACATTCCAGGTCCACCACGAAAGAAAGTCACGTCGCGATTTTGAAACAAAAATCTACACAGGCAACGAAACTGTGGTGTCAGTAGTCAACTTGACCCGCTTCGCGCCTTCGGGCTGTTACTCCATCTGTTCCTCGCCATCTGCATCCTGTGCCTCGTCGCCCCCTAGTGCACAGGCAGCATCCAAACACAATACACGCTTCGGAACCACTGTCGTCGCGTCCTCTGCGCGCCTGGGTGCCACACGGAAGTAGGGCTGGGTAACTCAATGCGGTAAAATCTCCAACCCACTTGTCGGCTCAAACGTGATCAGCTCCTCCACGGACAGCCCCTCGGCGTCTTTCACATCACGCCGCCGATCACGATCGGAGAGGAGACCCAAACACCGCAAATGATCAGCCCCGTCATAATTCCATACACGACGTCGAGGCACTCACGTCCATCCGCGCCTTCATCCACCGCACCACGCCCATGTACCGCCCCAGCGGCCGTGGTCCGCGCACCTGGCTCAACTCGTCCCGCAAGTCGGCCCCGCGCGTGAGCACGGGTCGGAGGAGCTCAAGGAGGTGACCCTTGACCGCGCTCAGCGACGTCGGCATCGTCAGGCCCTGCACGATCTCCAGACGCTCGAGCACGAGGTCCGCGTGGGGCAAATGGAGCCCCGTGTCGAACGTGCGTCTGGTGTCCGCACCGAGCAGCCTGTCCGCGGGCGCAAAGAGCGCGGGGTTGTAGAGCTGCCCCTCGGCGGACATGACCGCGTCCGCGCCTGTCTCGACGAGGCACTGCGCGATGTCTGCGTGGTAGAGGATGTTCCCGTTCGCGAACACGGGGACGGACACGGCATGTTTGACAGCGCGTATTTTGACCCAGTCTGCCAGCCCGGTGTGTTGGCCGCGTTGCTCGCGCAGACGGCCATGGCAGGTGAGGATCTGAGCCCCGGCGCGCTCGAGCATGCGTGCGTACGCAACGATTTTGTCGATGGTAGGGAACACCCGGAACTTGGTGGTCACGGGTACATTGAGTTCCCTGTGCGCGAATGACGTGTCGTCAGGGCACACGTCGAGAAGGGGAACACAGACGCCGACCTACTTAGGTTGTATATCAGATCCCAGTCGTCCATCAAAAATGTGCCATAGTGTCCAGACCGCGTGATCTCCTGCGGACAGCCGAGGTCAAGGTCGATCGCATCACAGTGGTCTTGCAGTGCCTGTACTGTCTTGTTACTCGTTCAAGGTATGATGATGTCTGCTCTCGCCTGTTTCAAGTCGAAGGCTTCCTTAAGCTTGATTCGAATTTCCAGAACATGCTGGCACCTAAGCGCTACTAAATGCTATTAACAGGACAACAGGGACATACATTACCACGTGTGCTTCAAAGCAGCCAAAGCGTCCGAGCCCGCTTACCCTGTATTAATGTAAGTACTGTCATGGCTGAAAGTTCACTGTCCTTTTGGGACACCTCGACACACAAACAAATTGGCCCTACAATTGATCATAAGAGTAGTGCTTACTTCATGGTAGTCTCTCAAGACGACGACTGCATTGTGACTGGGGAAGCAAACGGGAAAGTCACCCTATGAATCCTTCGTGCCATTCTCCCTGACTCGTGCTTTACGGTACAAGTAGGCAGTTCCATTTGCAAGAATTGGCAAATCTAGCATGTATTTGTTTAATCTTCATTCGTCTTATCGTGAGTTTATTCAGATGTTAATTGTTCATTTATCCTGACCTCTTCTCTGTCACACGTTGTAGCTACCGCTCCCGCAGGCCAGTGATGTGCTACTGGAAGCGTGGACGCGGGGTGATTTGGTTCGTGTCCAAGAAACGTTGACACAAAACATCCTGCATCCCTTGAATCCTTCTCACCATGCGTGCACTCTCGCCCATCGCGCTCAAAGAAGCACAATTTTGCCATCGAGGATGCAAAAAAGGTAACTTCATCACTGTCACCTTGTCCCTTACTAATGGTGGCAAGTCTATCGAGATCGAGCAAATATGCCGCAATTGCAATCGCCCATGCCGGCAATGGCGAGTGTGATTCTGCTATACGCACATCTGACCTCGTGTTCACGGATGGTATCCTGATTTGGGACAACTCCTTCTGCTGATCAAGGTTCGCCTCTAACGGGATGCTTGTTCCCGCTTGAACTAACGTCTTCGCCTACCCGGGAATCCAGAAGATACGACAAGGCCATTTCACGAATCGAAGACGTATGTAATCCATACCGTGAATGACATACATGGTACTATCAAGCACTGGCATGAAACATCAACGCGATCACATACCGGCTCAGATGCTCCTCCTACTCGGAGGCATGTCACTGAAGGAAGGTGACCTTGAACGAGCGGTGCAAATGCTTGTGCGTGCGCGGGATGCAGTACTGCCAAAGGAGAGTCCTCAGTTGGTGGCGATCTCGCTTGTATGTCATTCATCAGTAGTTCCCTCGCCAACTCTAATACTAGCAGTGGAAAGATATTCGGATGGAACTTTGATGGTCTGACTCTTGCTCTTCAAGCTGCCCTTGAACAATGTATCATCGAATTACTCGAAAACTTTGGGGGCACCGCAGTGCAATTGAAGGAGCAATTGCACGATATACTTCTGCATTGTCCCTGAATCCTTCGAATACTGCTAGTCTGGTTGTTAAACGAAGCAAAGCTAGAGGAATGCTGGGGCGGTGGGAGGATGCGTTACAACAGGCCACTAACCTATCCTGTGATCACGCGTCTGCCTGGCACTTGCTCCTATGCGCTGCAAAGGACTAGCATTAAAGTTGCCGAGGGCGTAGCTGCCTCATTAGTGGACCAATTACCTTTCACATAAAAAATCCCCCAGATAGGGTTCAGGCGGCGAAGAGTGGACATGAAAATACTACGGTTATTGATAATGCTACATTAGCCTTGATATCCGAACAGACGGCGGGTAATGCCTCGGAGGCAATACACAGTGAAGCCTGAAATGAAATTAAGCAGACCTTCCTGCCTTCTCTCCTCGCCTCCTCACGTTCCATCTTCAAGACCTTACGCATCTCCTGGAATTCCTTCCTCGTCTCTTCACGTTCTCTCTCTGCCTCCTCACGTTCTATCCTCAACTCTTCACATATCTCCTCATGCTCCCTCCTTACCTCCTCAAGTATCCTTCTTGCCTCCTCGCGTTCCCTCCTCATCTCTGCATGCATGATTGCATGTTCCACTGCTAGGGTCATGTCAAGCTGGTACGTAATTAGCCACAAAGCAGGTGCCAGCAATAACAAGATACCCTGAATGCTTCGGCCCATGCCTGTGCCTGGCGGCTGCACTTCTGATTAGGGACAATTTGCAAGCCTGGGGGTGCCTGCTCAACGCGCGGAGGAGGAACCTCGCTGGTAAGCGTGTGCTGCGCCTCTCCCTGAATGGTGAGCACGTTTGCTGGAGTGGGGGGCTCTCTCCTCCGGCAGGCAGTTCTTCAGCAGCCAATTCGGCAATGTGTGCAGTCATCGCATTTATACTTGTGTCAGGATAGTAAGCATTTATGCAACCTGAAGAGATTGAGCTCACCGTGAGGGCTCAGCAAGAGCCCCTAATGTGTCGTGGGACTCATCATCATGAATGTCTACGTCAGCGTCCTCAGGCTCGTGGGCACTGCAGTTGGACATGGGGGCGGTAACCGCAGAATAGAACGAGTGTGAGTAGTAGTGTGTGCTGGCGGGCACCTCTGGCGTCCTGGATCCCGACATTGTTGTTGGCGATTGGGACCCTGCCACAAAAGAAAAACAAATTCACCCACTTTGCAAGGCAGCGACAGTCGGACTTGCTTCATGAACTACACTCAGAATAGGAGTCAAAACTTGCACTCGCACCACTGCGCGCCCAAGTAGTCCTCCCCTAGATCGTACGACGGCTCGTCCAAGCGCCTCTCACTGTTGCCAGATCAAGGCGACAGACTTGTCATGGTCGTGACGCTGAGCAGGAACGCATTGGTGGGCAGTGTGACTCGGATCTCCTTCCTGACCCACCCCCCTCGTTGCGGGTTGTTGGCCGCGAATGGCCGTGTTGTGCGAGCTGCACGGGTTCGGGGCTGTACTTTGGTTTTCGATCATGGCCACAGCGGGCAAGCGTGGTTGTCCGTTTTAATGTCCCGACCGAGCGCTGAGAGCGTTCGGGCGTATGATCACCGGGGCGCCGTATCAGCGCCGGGTATACCGAGAGCGCGGAGTTGGGAGCACGCGCATAGGGGATAGGTGTTTCAATCGATCCGATATTCTGCCATGATCTCGACGAGGACATAGCTAGCAACACGCCTGTTCCAAGACCTCAGTACCGACTTGGATGAGGATGAACTTGCCGTCTTTGTAAGTGTCGATCACGATGGGAAGACGGACAAGCGCCCATACGCTCCACCAAATCACGGGTGGTACCCATGCCAATATCACTGGAGGGACACAGAACAGTCCAGGTCCACCATGAGAAGAAGTCGCATCGCGATATCGAAACAAAAATCTACACAGTCAACGAAACTGTGGTGTCAGTGGACAACTTGACTCGCTTCGCGCCTTCCGGCCGCTGCTCTGTTCGCTCTTCGCCATCGGCATCCTGCGCCTCGTCGCCCTCTAGTGCACGAGCAGCATCCGAACACAACACACGCTTCGGCACCACCGTCGTTGCGTCCTCTGCGCCCCTGGGTGCCACACGGAAGTAGGGCTGGGCAACCCAATGCGGCAAGATCTTTAGGCCACTCGTCGGCTCAATCGTGATCAGCGCCTCCACGGACAGCCCCTCTGCCTCCTTTGCATCACGCTACCGATCACGATCGGAGAGGAGACCCGAGCATCGCAAACAATCAGCCCCGTCATGTCTCACGCACGACGTCGAGGGACTCACGTCCATCCGCGCCTTCGTCCGCTGCACCACGTCCACGTACCGCTCCAGCGACCGCGGTCCGCGCACCTGGCTCAGCTCGTCCCGCAAGTCAGTCTCGCGCGCGAGTGCGGGTCGGAGGAGCTTGAACAGGTGGCCCTTGACCGCGCTCAGCGACGTCGGCGTCGTCAGGCCCCGCACGATCTCCAGATACTCGAGCGCGAGGTCCGCGTGGGGCAGGTGGAGCCCCGCGTCGAATGTGTGGCTGGTGCCCGCACCGAGCGGCGTGTCCGCGGGCGCAAAGAGCGCGGGGTTGTAGAGCTGCCCCTCTGCGGACATGACCGCGTCCGCACCCGTCTCGGCGAGGCACCGCGCGATGTCGGCGTGGTAGAGGATGTTCCCGTTCGCGAACACGGGGACGGACACGGCGTGTTTGACAGCGCGTATTTTGACCCAGTCTGCCAGCCCGGTGTGTTGGCCGCGTTGCTCACGCAGACGGCCGTGGCAGGTGAGGATCTGGGCGCCGGCGCGCTCAAGCATGCGTGCGTACGCGACGGTTTTGTCGATGGTGGGGAACACCCGGAACTTGGCCGTCACAGGTACCTTGAGTTCCCGATGGAGCGTGTTGACTGTGCGCGAATGACATGTTGTCAGGGCAGGCGTCGAGAAGGCGTCGACCTACTTAGGTTGTATATCAGATCCCAGTCGTCCATCAGAAACGCGCCATAGTGACCAGACCGCGCGATCTCCTGCGGACAGCCGAGGTTGAGGTCGATCGCATCACAGTGGTCTTGCAGTGCCCTCGCAGATTCGAGGAGCTGTTCGGGATCGTTGGCACAGAATTGAACGATGAGGGGGCGGTCCGCCGGACCACCTTCTTCGCCGTGAGAGAGATTGAAGAACTTGTCGCGATAACCCTTTTTCCCCTTGTTGAGGTAGAACATCTGGGTGGGGACGGACAATAAGGCGTTACACGTCAAAACGTCACAGCCTGACTTTGTTTACCTTGGCGTTGATCATCGGGGTGTATACGAGCTTCGGTGGAGCGTTTGCATGTGGAGAAGACCCAACGAAAGCCCACCCACCTGTGCGCCATACCGTCGCGCTAATATCCGCCATGGCTGCTTGCCGTCGCGGTCAAATGAGCTTCAGTCATGCGACACAAACACGTACCAGCTCGCTCTGGTCCACCATCGGTGCGACGACATATTTGGGGCTTCCGAGCACCTCCCTGTAGAACGCGTACCCTGCGAGCTTGCGCGGCGATGATTCTGATCTCGGCGGTGGCGAGGGTGTGGTTGCTGGGACGGTCCGAGACTCGACCACGGCAGCGGACATGTTGCAAAAGAGACGCCGTGTTGCGCTAGTGAAATTGGAGGAGCATGTCAGACGCTGCACCCGCATCAAATTGCAAGTGTGAGAAACAGCGTCGTCGGTGCTCTGCTTCTGCCACAGCACTAATCATCCTACAGACGACCCCGTGTAGGGTGCCATCGGTGGCCCACCTGGACAGCGCCTCCAACACCGCCAGCGGCGCGCGGAGATGCGGACGTGGACTGGCTACAGATGCCATCGGTGGCCCACCCGGACAGCACCCATGATAGGGACGCCCTTCCACTTCGGCACCCATGCACGCAACGATCACGAGCCCCTTCCCTGCAGGGCAAGCACGATGGCGTAACGGGGGAGGTTCCGACGTCTGTCTGGATACATACCCACGCAGGGCTTCCAGAACCCCCTTCCACCGCGCGCATCAGGGCCAAAGGAATAGCATTTTGTTCCGCGTTGTCGTCATCCCTGCTGATCGGAATGCCGCCCCCCCCTCCTGCGCCATCTTGTACTCCCCCCCTCCCCCTCTTGCGTTCCGCGTGCGCCCAGACGTGCGCTTGGTCGCCTTTCTCGGAGCCACGTGGATCGGGCGCGCGCGTCGTCTGGAAGCGGGCTTGAGCGCCGGGGCCTCGCGCAGGTCCGTTGGCGTCGCCTTATCGCCCCGATGCGCCACATTCGCATGGCTGCCATCCTGCACCTGCACGCCATCACGTTATCCCTTTAACCCACTTGGAACCCCTTTTCCCTCGGACTGGATCCCTCGGAGGCCCTCATTGGCGGACGCGTGGCCGAGAGGAATCACCTATTGCGCGATGCCCCATGCCGTCGATCAAATTGTCCGTTACGGATGGCTTCGGCTAACCAGGTCCATCGGGCGAATTGGTTAACACGTTCTTATCACCGCATGGACGTTTTCCTTCCGTCAAAATGCATTCGCCCTGCGCGTACCTGACGTCCAAGCCCACATCACGCCACTGTCAGCTAGCAATCGGGATGGGTGGTTTCACGAGGCAGCTCGTTTCAAGCTGGTTTCACAATACGGAATGCGACGGACGAACATGGGTAACACCTTGGGGGAACAACAACGGGTGAGATGTATGTATATGCGTTAATGTAGCATTTTATCTATCACTCGTCCTAAATAGGTTGGGTTGAGAAGCACTGTGACTGAACCGGTATGAAAAGTTTTAAAAAAGTGTTCACCGGTCGAAAACTTTAAGACCTCTGACGTACGTAGCCCGTGGAATGGTGGTGACCCGTGGGGTGCGGGTACAACTGTGACCGCCTCACAGCCCGTTTCCACAACACGTACGTCAGGAGGGCCACTAACAACACAGCTGCGATTGCGCCAATAATGATGCTCGCCGTCGTGCCGGGTGACGTATGACTGGAGCCCGGCGACGACGTTGTCGATGCGGCCGGTTCGAGGGGACCGAGCGACGGGGTACTGGAATTAGGGTTCCCACCATACGGCCAGTAATCGCCGCCGTCGGGTGGGAGGACACAGATGAGGTTGTCGGTATCCGACACGTCTGTGAAGTCGAATTGCGTCGTCGACTTCTTGGTGGTGTTCAGGGCGATCACAAAGGCGGCGGGGGGCGGGGTGGGGTCGCTGGTGGTACAATTTGGGCCAAGTGCACCGACGAATGAGGTGTTGCCGACGAGGTTGTTGTTCTCGACTGTGAAATTCGAGGCCGAGCTCATTGCCATGGCATAGCTGAACGCCCCGGTAAACTCGTTGCTCTGCACTATTGCACCAGCGCTGACGTTGTTCCCGTATCTGTCACCAAACCAAGTGCGAGGTCCAATGGCGATACCGATTCTGGAGTGGTACATATGAGAGTGTGGAGGGGGGGGTCAAGAACGCGACATACTTGATGATGACATCCTCGTTGTTGGTGCCCTTGGTCGCTGATCCTGTATCGGGGTCGGAGGCGAAGCCACCAGAAATGGCGTTGTTGACGACCACGACGCCAGTGTAGTTTCCGTTAAATGGTAGATAGTCGACCATGTTAATGCCTCCCAGCAGGGTATTCTACACCACCGCCCTGTTGAGTCTCGAACGACGATGAGGATGACAGGGACCTACTGTCTCCACCCATATCGTGTTGTTCTCCACACGGGTGCCCGGAGCCCCGAAAAGGACAATGGCGCCGTCGGTGGGATTGTTTAGCATGTTGTTTCTGACCAGGCCGTTGCGACACGCAAAGCTGATGCCATCCGCCCATTGCTGGAAGAGGTCAGAGCCCGCTGGACCGATATCGTTGTTCTGGACGGTGACGTTGTTGCAGTTGAGGCTGCCTTCGGCGACATGGAGGCAGGACCAACTCCGTGGATCGAAGGAGTGGACGTATTCGATGACCTGGTTGGAATTGGGGCCGCCCATCTCGATGTTGGCGCCTCCGGTTATCGGCGCTGCGCCAAGGCGGGTCCCGTTGACCTGTATCACATGTGAACAGAAAGAAAAAAAATGAGTCGAAGGACTGACCTGGACATTGCGCAACAGGACGCCACCACAGTTGGCGCACGTCCCGTCAACGGCTGTGGTGTGACCTGAGACGTTTGTTTGGGGGCCACTGATGACGAGTGTGGCTCGGGTGGAATCAGTCGGATAGCCAGCCGTGCTGATTTCCTGGTTTGGCGCGGCGAAGAGGAGCGGGGCTGTGATGGGGTAGAGCTGGCCGGGACAGAGACTGAGGGTGTAGCCTGGCCCAGAGGCGTTGAGGAGGGTGTTCAGACGGGAGGTGAGGGTGTCCGTGGGGTCTGGCGACTCGCAGCTGGGCGCACTGCGCGGTGACCTGAGGCGGGGGGGTGAGCGGGGCAGCGTGCGCGCGAGGGCGGACGGACCTGTACATGGCCCTGGAAAGCAAAGGAGCGACTGGAAGGATGGTGGACGGAGGGAAATACACTATATAGCTTAAATGTTCGCTGGCATGCCAAGCTGCCAACAACAACAGATCCCTTGGCTCCGATGGTCGCCCGGTGGTCCACGTGACTCGCTGCCTTTCGACGCACCACATGGGTATGTCCACTCGCCCCACCGCCGTCGGTGTACTCACGCGCAGCAGAGTCGTCCGTGGCCAAGCAGCTCGTCGACAAGATATACGAAAAGAGGAAGGCAGCCGCGCTAGAGCTCGAAAAGTAACCCCCTCCCGTCGTTCCGTGTCCGCGCTCTCAGACGCCACTGCCCAGACAGATTCGCGAATGTCACCAACAAAACGACCGCCGTCGCATCAGCCAGATCATCGACCAGCTTGTGGAAATGTTTAGCAATGCCTCCAACCCTCTCCACATTCGTAACGGCGGCTTGATCGGCCTCGCCGGCACCGCCATCGCACTCGGTGTCGATGTCGCCCCGTACATGGACAAGTTCATCGAACCCGTCCTCGTCTGCTTTACAGACCCTGAGAACAGGATAAGATACTTCTCTGCCGAATGTCTCTACAACATCGCCAAGGTTTCCAAGGGCGAGGTTCTCGTCTATTTCAACCCCATCTTCGATGCCCTTAGCAAGGTCTTTTCCGCGGTTCCCTCCTTACTATACGCGGACTCACCCATTTTAGCTCGCTGCTGACTCCGAGTCGTCCGTCAAGAATGGTGCGGAGCTCCTCGACCGCCTCTTGAAGGATATCGTCGCCGAAACGGCCTCCGTATACATCCCACAATACCCAGAGACGGAGCGAATACGCAATCAATTCGAGTCTCAGGACCAGAGCATCCTTGTTCCATACCCTGAGGACTCCGTCTCCACCGGCAACCTATCGCCCAGAAAGGCCTTTTCCCTTGCCCGTTTCATCCCTCTTCTCCAGGAACGCATCTACGTCCTCTCCCCCCTGACACGCAATTATCTCGTGTCCTGGATCACGGTCCTCGATTCCGTGCCAGAACTCGAACTCGTCTCCTACCTTCCCGATTTTCTTGATGGCCTTCTGTCAGTCCCTCTTAAGCCGGTAATCCCCTTGCTACTGAACCGATTCATCTAGCAAGTATCTTTCGGACCCAAACGACGATGTCCGTGTTGCTACCGAGAACATCTTGGCTGATTTCCTTCGCGAGGTACGCAACATCAGCGCCCTTCGTCACCGCCAGGAAGATACTGCAGAGTCATCGGAGCAACGCAGAGCAGACGAAAAACTTCCTGACATCACATTATCTCATCCTGAACGTGCCATGTTCATCCGCGAGCACGACACTGCTTACGATCACGACACCGACCTGACCGAGCAGAAGTCAGAAAAGGACAATCGAACTACCGGAGGTGAGCCTCCCTGTCACTTTGAAACGAATCTCTGCCGAGGTGTCGTAGCTTGGGTACCTGGTCAAGGCGTTCGCATAGATTACGCCGCGATAATTGAAATCCTGATTCAGCAGCTAGATGCACAGCGTGAGTCACGCCGTGATGCATGACCGTTTTGACACTGAGCTCCCCATGCGATAGATGACGAAATTCAGCAATCTACAGCTCTAAGATGGTTGGCAGAATTCTTGGGCTTTGCGCAAGAAGTCATGCTTCCCTTTACGCCCCGTCTCATCCCCGCTATCCTACCCAACCTGGCACATCACGTTCTTATGATCCAATCCGCGGCCTTGCGAACAAACAAGCTTCTCACGAAAGTCGTTCAAGATTTACCCTACCCCATGGACAAGTCATCTCGGCAGTCCACCACAGAGAAGACAGCATCTTCACGCACGCTCCCCGGCTCTCCCACTCCGACCCCAACGGTGCTGCCGTCCCGCCAGTCGACCATGCAAGCGGGGTCACAAAGGGATGAGGCCGTTGCTGAGGCCGTGGCAGACGGCCAACCTTCCGCCGCATCGGACAAAACCACCGCCCCTCAGGCCCAGAAGTCGCGCTCAGGAACGGCCGTGTCTGCAACTTCGGAGACGCCCAGCCGTCCGCAATCCAGAACGTCGACGATCAGCACGTCCGGTCCCCCTGCGACCGTCGTCGCTGCACCGCTGCTACCATCGCCCGTTCAGGAGGAGCAAGCCAACGATGCGGATGTCTTTGATTATGTCGCGACCGTGAACGAGTTGACGATACAGTTTTTGAGCGAGCACGAACAGACGAGGGTAGCGGCGTTGCAGTGGCTTATTATGCTTCACCAGAAGGCGCCCAAGAAGGCATGTGATTCGTAATGACCATTCGGCTGCCTTGGCTCATCCTATACTAGATCCTGGCGATGGAAGACGGGACCTTCCCTGCGCTGCTCAAGACGTTGTCCGACCCCTCTGAAGAGGTTTGGTGGTGCACACGACTGTCTTGCAGCCTCTGAGAGTTTGCATTGTAGGTGATCAAACACGACTTGCAGCTTCTCGCCCAGATCTCGTCTAACTCGGAAGAAAGCTATTTCCGAGTTTTCATGATGAACCTGCTCGAGCTGTTTAGCACCGACAGGAAATTACTCGAAGCCCGCGGAAGTTTGATTATCCGACAGCTCTGCCTGAATCTCAACACGGAACGGATATACCGAACGTTTGCAGAGATTCTGGAGAAGGAAGAGGTGCTGCTGTGATCTTATCTTTTCTGGTTTCATGTTGTGACGGCACGCAGGACTTGGAATTTGCGAGCGATATCGTTCAGAAGCTAAACACGATCCTGGTCACCTCTCCCGAACTAGCCGAATTCAGGAAACGACTGAAGAGCCTAGAAACACGGGTGCGCGTCTCTTTCCGAGTGATGAACTCCCGCTGACAAGGTCCGCGATCTCCAGCAAGACGGGCAAGCGCTATTCACGACGCTCTACCGGTCATGGTGTCACAATGCTGTTTCCGTATTCTCACTCTGTCTACTAGCGCAAGCATATGAGCATGCGTCTAATCTCTTGTCGATATTGTATGGCAAACTCGCTTTCACGCTTTGTTTAAACTAGCTTATCGACGCACAGTGCCGATTTGGAAATGACGGTGGCCATGCTGGTGCAAATCGATAAACTCGTCCAGCTCATCGAGTCGCCCGTGTTTACATGTAACGTTTTTCTCTTTCTCCCTCCGACGGGGTCTGATCCGTCGCGATGGAAGATTTGCGTCTTCAACTCCTCGAGCCTGAACGCTATCCCTACCTCTTCAAGTGCCTGTACGGTCTCCTCATGCTGCTCCCCCAAAGCAGCGCGTTCGTCTCGCTCCGCAACCGACTCAATGCGGTCAACTCGGCCGGTTTCCTGCACATTGCGCCCAAATCGTGCGTCCCAGACGCCCCTGCAGTGATGATCGGACTCATGGCACCGACAGGACCGCCACCACGACCCTCTCCTCGCGGTCCAAGGTGGGGCAGAGCGAGATCAAGTGGCAGGAGCTGCTGAGCCACTTTCGCGCGGTGCAGGCCAAGCACGAGAAGGCGCGGCGGCAGGCACTGGGTGCGAACGGGCTCGCGTTTGCGGGGTTTGACGCCAAGCCGGACGCGAGTGGGGCGTCGTCGTCGGGGTCGCCGTCGAAGCTGGCCGCCGACTCAGGGGGTGGTGGCGTCGGGCCGTCGCTCCGACGACGGGTGACGGGGGGTGAGCCAACGCCGCCGCCGCCATCGTCGCTGCCGACGCAGGGCATGGCGGGGCGGCCGGCGTTGTCG
>JBBPKK010000379.1:0-27388 GCA_038089215.1 Tylopilus vinaceipallidus
AAGGCCAGTGTTCTTGATGCATGCAACTACCGTTCATCGCGATCCAGGACCCTGCGAAGAGGTAAGCACAGGCTGTTGTTGTGGCCTGGAAAGGAAGCGGATGGGTCCATGGACACCACGACGCCCAGCAAACTGGGCACGAGGGACGAAATGGGTCGGCTAGAGAAGGTGTGTTTACTCTCCTGATCCGCCACATGTTTGACGAGCCGCCACAATTTTTTGTTAGCTCGTGAAGAAATATGAACGCGGGGATCTCCCAAAGTCGGACTGGCTAGATAAAATGGCGTTTCGGAGGATGGAAGAGATACATGCTGTAAGCTCCCGAACAGTATTTGATTGGATGCGACTGATTGCCGTAGGCCGAGACCGCCAAGTCGGAAAACATGTTCTTGTACATCGATCTGCCTCGCTTTGACTTTCCGGTGATTTTTAGCGAACCTGCGAGTACACTAGAGTTTGAGGTGGGTCGCGGAGGCTGACGGAGCTCTGATAGGAGACCCAAAATACGCCCTCGACTTCCAGCGCACCAACGGCGGCTGCTCAAACGCCTGCTGCACCTGTCCTTCCACCCTCCTTCGCGACTGATCCCCATATTTGGGCTGTCCTGGATCCTGAGATGGCGCGTGAAAACCCCGTCGAGGATAAGCATCGTCGCCTAGTCCGCAGCCATCGAAGCAGTCCATACGACAGAGAACTTAAACCGAATGCCAAGATAAGAGACGAGCTGGGGGTACGTATCCAGGCCCTCGTCGACTATATGCACCCCGCCGACTGCCTTTAGGAAATCCTCGGTTACCCCCCATCACAGCCTCTTACATCGGAGGAGAAGGACTTGATATGGAAATTCCGCTTCTATCTCGCAAGAGACAAGCGTGGGTTAACGAAGTTCCTGAAGTCGGTGACTTGGCGGGATCCGTCGGAAGTCAAACAAGCGGTCGAAGAACTATTGCCCATGTGGACGGAGGTGGATACCGATGATGCGCTCGAACTGCTGGGCCCCAGTACCGTCGACTCTCGCGTGAGAGCGTTTGCGGTCAGGCAACTCAACCGTGCCGACGACGACGTAATTGCATTATTTCCCGTTGTCGCGCTTCTTTGACGCCACTGACGAACATGACTTAGGAACTCTTGCTGTATCTTCTCCAGCTCGTTCAAGCGCTTAAATTCGAGAGCGCTGCAAGCGATCAGCGATCGTCACGGTCTACGACGACTGCAATATCATATGACGACAGTGGCCTCTCTGACTTTTTGATTACTCACGGAGTGAAGAATCATGTATTGGGCAACCGATTATACTGGTACCTAATGGTCGAGGTCGCCCTGGAGGATCGAATGATAGCAAAAATGTATGGCAGGGTCGTGTTTAAGTTCCTAAGCAAGATACTCGAGGTGGGCTCCCTCGTTTTTTGTGGCTAACCTGATACTCATGGTTGGCCGCAGTCAGAGGGCGGCAGCGACCGCCGCGAACTTATGCGAAGACAAGGCATCATGGTGGAGACATTGGCGAAGCGCGCAAGAGATATCAGGATTTCGAAAGACCCTCGGCCTAAAAAGATCGAAAAATTGCGCTCGTTCATAAACGACTCGAAGAACGGCCTCATCAACATCCACCCGCTCCCATTACCTCTGAACGCCCGAATAGAGATCACCGGCATCAATGCGGAGAAGTCCTCGGTATTCAAATCCAGTCAATTCCCATTCTTGCTCTATTTTCAGTGTGTGGATGGTTCCGAATACCCTGTCATGTTCAAGGATGGAGATGACATACGACAAGACCAACTGGTACTACAACTCTTTACGCTCATGGACCAGCTGTTGCGAAAGGAGAATTTGGATCTGAAATTGATGCCATATGATGTCTTGGCTACCGGACCGCTGCAGGGGATGGTCCAGTTTATTCCAAGCAAGACGATAGCAGCAATAGTCAGCGAGCACGGAACACTTCTCAACTTCCTGCGCGCGAACCATCCAGACGAAGGGAGCGTGGGGACGTACGGGGTAGAGCCGAGTGTGATCGATACGTTCGTTCGCAGCTGTGGTATGCGCCTTTTCTCCACGTACTCCGAAGATAGACCTTGACCATGCTGTAGCCGGCTATTGCGTGGTCACATACCTGCTTGGTGTTGGAGATCGTCATTTGGATAATCTTCTAGTCACATCTGATGGTTCGATTTCCTTCTACTGGACGATTATTCAATAGTGTGCTTATCATCCACCATATTCAGGACATTTCTTCCATGGTATCATCCTGCATTTCTTTTTCTTTACGTGTTGCTCATTTTATGTCTGTTCACAGTCGACTTTGGATACATTTTAGGTCGCGACCCGAAACCATTTCCACCTCCCGTGAAGGTGTGTAAAGAAATGGTCGACGGCATGGGTGGCGCACAATCCACGCACTATGCACGTTTCAAAAACTTTTGTTTCACAGCCTTTACCATCCTGCGCAAGAGCGCCAATCTCATTTTGAACTTGGTGGCCCTTATGGTGGATGCCAATATTCCTGATATCAAGCACCGTGACGTACACGAGCAGATCCAAGAAAAGTTCCGGCTTGATCTTACGGAAGAGGAGGCCATCAAACACTTTGAGGCGCTTTTGAACGAGACCTCGTACTTTACCGTCGTACTCGATCGGATTCATGACTTGGCACAATACTGGCGAAGTTAAGTTCGCCAACACGCTGAATAGTTAGCCGTGCATAGTACATGTGCATATCAGACTACTGCGAATAACGACGAAGATCACTAGTTACAGTGTGAATTCATTGGCGGGGATACCAAATCGTAAAATGGAAGCCTTGAAAGTTGGCTTCGAAAACTCCCTGTTTTGGAACCCTTGGAGCTGGACGCAACCATTGCTTGTGACCTGGAGAAATATGCCGTCGATAACCATAGGGTGATGGTGATGGCTCTCCAAAACCAGCCTCTCGAGATCAGAAAGCAAAGCGTTCTGATCTTCCGAAGATAAGTTGATGAACGAAAACCGGGGTGTGCCTTGGAGTCAAGAAGGAAAGATCACATACCGAGGACGGGACTTTTGGCCGGGCCATCATTAATTTTCCAAGCCATCATGTCCATTCTCACACCGCAGGTTTCGGTGTTATCACTCGAGCGGCGGGGAAGCCTACCGGAACATGCTGCTGTACTAAAGGCCGCCACCTACCCTCCAGACACAAGTCTGGGCGCAGGATCCCCGTCAATAGTAGAATGCTTATCCGTCACTGCCGCACGAAGACGGGAAGTGAGTGTGATGCCGTACTCCATGGCGTATGGATCTCGCCACCCACGCGGGGAATCAATTGGAGGGAAAGCCAGTGGAGTGCGGAATCCGCGTCGAGACGCCAACATGTCCCGGCACGCCGCATTAATGGGAATGCTGGCTAGAATTCGAGGCAACGCTGGGAGAAGTCGCTGGCATCGTGGTGGCCTCGCCAGTGGCGGGTCAAATCGGGGGAAAACGGAGTCCGACTCTTCCTTGACCACGTTGACGAGCCAATGCCCCGCTGATACACGCAACGGTCTGCTCAGTGGCTACGCCCCAGTCTTGTCACTGCACATGTAAACCGTCGACCCAACCACGATCGACGGAGGATCAACTTTGATGGGGCGTCGCTGAGCGTACGAATGAAATCGGACATCGGAGAAGTTGTGACCACCTTCACTCAACTCCGCCACGACGTCCCCGATGAGGGTTGCACTGCAGCCCAGTTGAACGACTCCAACACTGACCCCCGGCCACGCGGTCTATCAAAGTCGGTTAAGCAATGCTCGCGTGGCTCTCGCTCCAGGTACGATGCGTTTCGTGTCGAGATGTTCACTTCGCTTCTGCAACGCCAAAAAACGGCTTCGGGGTCCATCATACACCCATCTGAGCTATGCTTCAGGTTCGACTGCGCTTGGTTAATGACCCAGCCCAGCACGCTGCTTTTCATGATTCAGGGCTCCCTCGGCTCTGCAGCTTGGATACTGGGATACTAGCGCGTCGGGACCATTAGAACTCGATTGACCAATATTCGGGGCAACCATTCAGCGTCTGCCGGGGCGGTCGTTGGTTTGGTAACCGAGATTCAAACCATCGATCGAAGTTGGGGTGTTGTTGTTGGCAATGATCGTAAGGGTCCCTTTGCCATATGGACGTCTTTTTTGATGCGCAGTGCAGAACAGCGTTGTGCGAGCCCATGCTCGCCAAGCGGTGGATCTAACAACGGTGGAACTGGCGCCACAGTGTCCGAAGTCGACAGACCTGATTGTAGCGTCGTGCATGTCAGGGAAGACTAGCGGAATACCTTCTCGGGTGTTTGACCATTCTTAAACCTTGTGGGCGAGACGGTTTTTCGAACATGATCACGTTCGTCATGTCACTGTCGTCGACGGGGTACAGGTCTTCCAAGATGGCGTCGAGATGTGAATACTTCCCAATACAGTACTTCAGTTGTCCCGCTTTCAACGCGAACCCTGACAGATGCAATAGGCCGGTTAACAAAAAGTTGGTCTGTACATTTGCAACACTGGATGGTTTGGCTAGCGTTTATTAGTTCTCATCGTATGTTTGATGTCACACAAGGTCAGCTTGGCATAGTTATTGCGGTGCGCCCTATCCTGGAATACAAGGGCGATCGATCCAAGCTTTCATTTGACTTTTCAAACTGTGTGACAGGGTCATCTGGGTCGTCGTCGCATCTCCATACCGGCCAAACCAATGGCTAGACTACCCCCCGGTGCCAATGGATGACATACTTCCTCGGCCTCCACACATCCGTACCTTCACATGGTCCGCTTGGAGAGCTCTCCACTGCAGTTTCTGATCGCATAAATAAGGTGAACCCAGAGATGATGCAGCAGCAATACCACTCGCACTCCTCTACTATCGTACGCTACTTCTCTTGCAGTACACACATCATGGTTCACAGCCAAGCCTACAATACTGCATGGACGCCAGAGGTAGGGTGTTGATTTCTTCCAATCGTCGAGGGATAATATTGAATCATGGGCCACCAGGACATCGCGAAGCTCGTGCAGGCCGCGCCTTACACGAACAAACCACAACACCGTTACTACCCCTGTCAATGGGTAACGAGCTATGGCAATTGCAACACACTCATACAATGCTGCGAATTTTCTGAACATCTGCGCTCCAGCCACGGCGTCGTGGGCCCAGAGAAAACGCAAGTGATGTGTCGTTGGGATGGGTGCTTCTCTGAGATGAGGAAGGAGAGTTTGATGAGACACGTCAACGAGAAGCACCTCGAATTGAAGTATGCGTGCGAGGTTTGCGCCGAACAGTTCACTCGCAATCATACCATGAAGTCCCATATGCGCCGAGAGCACTCTCAGTGACGCCGCTGCTGTAAGTTGCTCATTGACACTCCCTTCTGAAACTCCATTTGACATGCTGCTCCAGGGACTTCTATCCGGCGATCCAAGCTGTATTGTTTTGGTGTTGTCACGTTGGACATACCCCGACTTCTGAATACGTTACTTTTGATCAGATTGGTCGCTCTGGACTTGTGTCTCGCCAATGTGTCCACGTTTACGGTACCTCTTCCGACCTCGTGTATAATTCCTTGATAATGCATGACTCTCTTAATCGACATTCCTATCACCTCGGTCGCAGGATTATTTTGAGCAGGCCAACCGGATGGATCAGCCGGCTAATCTCCGGTCGTTGGAGTGTTCCTTGGCAAGCTGTGCTGTGTTGTCGCCATGATTGGCGCGCCTCGTGCGATTCTGACCCGTTCATTTGCCAACCTCCAGGTCGGTTTGGAGTGCACCCACGGACTCCGTGCGTCTTCCATGGCTTGCTGTGGGCTTGTATTATCCCATGGTCCGTCCCACTTTCGGACGAGTGGGTACAACCGCCCGTCCTCTCATGTATGGAGTACGACAGATTCAAGTGGTTTTCTTGCCTTATTGTTCGTTTTCTTGTCGACAAACGTTACTCTAGCATCTTTTGAAAGATGGGGGAGGGGGAAAAACCGAGCTCTATACAGTAATCTCTCTCCATCGTTGGAGGTCTCCCGTGCTTCAGGATCACGCCGATTTAGTGCCGACCTTCCGGGACCTTGGCTTGCTTCGCAAACTAGAGGAGATTTTGCCGAAGGCAAGGCCTGAAGACTATAAAACGCGACCGGGATCCTGTAATCCTACTCGCAATCGTATCTCCTCTCATACTAGATCCTGCTCCTGGCAACATATACGCCTCTGGTTTCAGTTTCATTGACTCCAACAATCCTATCGTCATGCCATTGCTGGTAAACACCGGTGCAGATACGGTGTGGCCAATGCCACAAGGTCGACCTGTTCCGGGGCACCTCGCTCCAGGAGCACTGTTTTCGTCCTGCTCCAGGTGAGAACGTCATGTTACATCTACGCGCGGACGGGGGGCTGAGTAAACGCAGACCTTACCCGGCAGAGGCGCTTGGAACCTACTCTTGTGGCGATAATTTAGATCTCGATGCATCTTACCAGTCATCACACCAAGATTGGACCACAGAGGGTGAGCGAAACGAAATGGGAAATAAGAAAACAAACTCAATCTTCAAGTTCTCGCTGAACTTGCAGGATCATGGAACATGCCCATCGATCAACCCCTATGTCCACTCGCCGCGTCCGGTTCGGACCCATCGGTGGAGTGGATGAGGGAGGGCATGACACCTTTTCCTGATACCTATCCATTTTTGAACGAGTTCAACGAGTTGCAGTCGCATGTCACAGATCCATCAGTAGGATGTATGCCCTGGGATACTGTTTTGGAATCCGAACCTGGCTTCAATGGGCAAGACGGCCTACAAGGCCTCTATGTCGGTGTAAGTACCCCCTTGCTTGCGCCTCCCGATGAGCGACTCAATCCATCTTAGCCTGGTGACTCTATACACAGGTGCGAATGGCTCATGAACGGATCGCCGTGCAACGAATACTATCCGCTCAGCGGCAAACTGAAGCATGCTGTTGCTCAACACCTCCACGAACATCACCACCTCCGTGTGTCGGTTGGAAAGTCGGCACAACAGTGTCAGTGGGTCGGGTGTAGAAAAGAGCTCAAGCAAGAGAGTATCGTGCGGCACATCTTGACCGTGCATCTACGCATCACAACGGAATGCAAGGGCTGCGGAACGTCGTTTGCGCGCCTGGACTCTCTTCAGAGACACATGAAAAACTCGTGCGGGGCACGCAAAGGCGACAAGCGTCTGGAAGAGTCGGGACATTTTGCCTGACTTAGCGTCGGCCCGCGATCCGTGATTCGGCGCACAAATCACATTATTTGTTGGACGTGTTATGATCTTGCCACACATTGTATTGTACTCCTCCCGGGTTCAGTGGACTCTTGCACCACGAACAATTTGACTGCGGCGAGCGTCTGGAATCTCTATTCCCCCGATGGGCATATCGATAAGCCCTGAACTCTAGTCCTTACAGTTCGGTTGCAATGAGGCGGACAACGCGTCCGATCATGCACACGGGGGAACTCTCATATTAGCATGGTTCTGTGAGTGACAATCGCCGTTGCCTTCTCAGCCAAGACTTGGGGGGAAGGTAGGAATGAGGTGCTGTAAATGAAAGTGAGTGAAAAGAAGACTGGACGACAAGTCAACGGCGCGTGGGTTTGCCGTGTGATGGGCGCAAGGCAAGGTACAGATGATGATCTCCTACCCGCGTTAGGCTTACGAAAGTTTTAGGGGGTTGCGGTCAAGCACGACATCAATCTCACCAAGCTGGCGGCATGGTGGCGTTGGCGTTGGCGAATATACGTAGCATTATGGCGTACTTCTCATACATGCGGCAGCCTTGGGTTCAAACCGCTACATTTTGATGAACGGTGCGGTTACTGCAAATATCACATAAATGGATGCATTGGATGTGGAAAATTATATTTCAGGATGTCAGCCCGAGAGTACGATCGCTGGAATGCCACGGCTGAAAAATGAGATGCCTGGAGTCTCCCAAATCCTATCTTAGAAAGGGCATTGGATATCAACCCGAGAGGCTAGTTTTTTTTTTTTTCGTGACTGCCTGCCATCATTGAGTAGAACGCCGACCAGGTGGCCACAATCCTCGTGGACGCTGGATCGTCGACGAAGGTTCATGTAACGCGTGGAGGAGGCGGTTCAGGGAAGGGCCTTGTCTTATCGTAACCAAGGGGGTACATGTTTCCATTGAACGCGGGGCGTGATCTACACGCTGCGCTCCTCTACACGCGTCGCAGATAGCGTTCTCCAGACCCTATTCTCCACCTCCTCGATCGTCCGCTGGGGCGTGTTCAGGCTGGTCATGAAATATGCTACGTTACCCAGCGTCCTGTAATGGATCCCAAATGGCGTCCCTCCGGGGGCAGCACTGAGCACACCTTCACCGTTGGACGCGGGACGCTCGATAGCGCGGAGCAGGTCCTGTGCAGCGTGCGACGCGTAACCTATCAAGCCGACTTCAGCTTAACAAGCCTGCCATGGGGCGAGACACGGGAGAACCCATACCGGCGTGATCGTCTTTGAGCTTGACCACAAGGAGGGTCCCCAGCGCCATCGCTTCCGCCACGACGTCCAACTTCGAGAGTGAGTAAACGAATGCCGGGTCCCAGAAGCTCCAGACCACCGCCGAGTCCAGGGGGCGCGCGTCGTCGCGCACAACCGCCCATTTGTCGCGTGCGGCACGCCATGCATCGCTCCGCGAGAGCGTCTCAATTCTGTCGAGCGTCGCGTTCGCGACTTGACAACCCACCGCGTACGCGGTGTAGCTGTGGCCGTGCAAGAGCGCGTCCACTTTGGATCGCCCATCGAACGCCTGGAACACGCGCTCGGATGCGAGCGTCACAGACAGCGGGACGGTGCCTCCGGTGAGAATTTTGGCATAGACGGCAATGTCCGGATTAACGCCGAGGACGGGCCCGCACGATTTCATTCCAAGACGGTACAACCCGGCGAACACTTCGTCAAAGATGACGGGAAGGGGGTTGTCAAAGAGCGACTTGTCGCGCACCGCGTCGACCAAGACGCGCTGAAAGAGCGGATCTACAAATATCATGCCCCCAGCGCCCATTGCAATCGGTTCCAAGACGAGTGCAGCCAGCTTTCGCCGCCCGTTCTGGCGAAGCGCTCGCAGAGTCTGCTTAACATGGATTCGGTATGTGGCCGCGAGCGGCGAGTCGAGTCTGTCCTCGACGTTATATAGAGAGTGCAGGTCGTCGAACGGAATCGCACATGCCGATGCAGGAATGGGAGATGGCACCGCCACAACGAGGCCGCCATTTTTAATCGAGACCGTCGGCGGGTCGAACCAAAAACCTTTGGCCTGGTGCCACTCACACGTATAAACGCCTTCTTCTGTCGCGTCCATCGCGCCTATAGTGTCGCCGTGATAACTCCCCTTCAACCCCACGATCCAAAGATCCTTTTTGTCACTAGACGTCAGCTCTTTTTGGGTGATGGAGAATGACCGCAGAGCCATCTTCAGGGCAACTTCCATGCCGGTCGACCCATTATCGGAAAAGAACGCGCGTGAAGCCCAGCCTACGCCAGGTCCTTTATGTACCAGACGCTCTGCCAGTTTAAGTGCAGGGAGGTGTGTGGCTTGAGGAAACATGACATGGCCGTATCGCCCAGCGGCGTTCGCTGCAGCCAATGCGAGCGAAGGGTCGGCATGCCCGATGGTCTGTGTCCACCAAGAGGCAGAACCGTCTAGCTTGGGGGCGAGACGGGAGCGGGACGAAGAGTCTGGAGATGAATTGTCATAAACGCTGAAAAAATCCGCCCACGCGCTGTCGATCACGGTAACGTCTTTCTCGGACTGGACCAGACCGTGTTGTACAAACGGCCACCAGATAGTGTCCAACGTTCGACGGGGCATGGAGTCGAGCTCTTCGATCCGGTGAGCGTGGCGTTCGTTGAGGTGGTGCAAGGCGCGGAAAACGTCGCTGTCAAGACTCTCCGGAACCAATTCGGCGTAATAGGATTCTGTAGTAGCAGTGTCCTCGATGGCATTCCCTTGAAGAGGTGGGGGAGGGTCTAGTGAAGTTACATTTACCCCACGTTCCGCGAAATAAGGAGAGAGATATTCATAGTTCCGATAGTAGTCGTCACGGAAGAGAAGGATCGCGTCCACAACGTGGCCGCGCAATATGAGCGACTCGTAAGACGATATTGTTGACGAAATTCCGCCGAGCTTCGAGTCCCCGACCAAGACTGTAGGTAGAAACAATGGCCGATAGCTCTCGAGCTGTGTCGTTCCGGATAGAGTTGGGCTGTGTACGCCTTCGATACGCGTCAGAAACGCTACATGCGACCCGGCGCCAGCGCTCACTGGGAATAATGCTCACCTCCCGCAGTTTCGACATACAAGTGGCCCGGTTTTCCCATCCGGGCACACGCGCGAATGTGTTCGGCGATCGCGGTGACGAACGTCTCGTCAGAGGGTGCGGATGACTATCCAGACCGTGTTGGGTGAAAGAGAAGGATTCGCCAATGAGCATCTCACCTCGACTCCCGACCTTTGGGATGCCATTCGGACGGCGAGGTGAGGACTGACGGGATCCTCGTATCGAAAGAGGCAGTGCGCGTCGAGCAGATGGCGGTGTGGTCCGCCGTGTCGTTTGATGTGTCTAGTGCATGATCAACGATAACGAGAGCGGGGGGCGGGGTCGACGTACGCATCGTCTGCCTGCTCCGGGGCCCCGGTGCTGACGGGCTTCAGGTAGAACGCATTGTGGTTTGTGAGGGTGGAGGCGCGAACAAGTGCGGTAGTGATAATGGTCTTGCCGACGTCGGTGTTGGCACCGAATATCTGGTGAATGCGAAGGTGTTTATAGAGATGGCTCATCTCACTGCATCAAAACGTGCTCCAAATGAAGGTTCGGTAGCGATGGGCGCCCAGACTTGATAACTACCAGCTTAAATCCGTACTACAACCGCAGGTACATCTGAGGCGGGGGGCACGCGTACACGAAGCGATCTATGAACACAGTTAAAAGACATGTCCGGATGTCTTCGGGTATTGTACCTATGGACTATAGTCATACGATGGGACGGTCAATAATATACATCGCGAATGTATTCCCGTGCCCATGGACCCAGCTCATTGTCGGCGGTAGGGATGGTGACGCCACAAGCAGCAAAGTGGCGAGCGACGTTTTCCTTGGTGATGTTATCCGCGGGGCCCACGTAAGGGGCATAGCTGACTTGGGGAGAGACGCTGAAGGCCCCTCTCCTCAGGATATTTTCGTATCCTCCGTGGTCAGAGAAGAGCTCTGTAACGACCGCCATAAACCTTTGGCGGGCTTCGCGAGACTCGGGGTCGTTTGGGAGGACAACGGGGCGAAGGCGGGCGACGGTTCGACTGGCTCGCATGTCGGCAGTGAGTGGCCTTCCGTCCGGATCACGGCGGATGCCTTTGGGGCAGGAGCTCGGATTGGCGGTGTAATAGGCGACCCAACATTCCACGGGGTCCTCTAAGCGAGGGTTGTTGAGGGGAGCGGGAAGCTTTGGAACAGAAGAGGGATGCTCCCAATCGGGAGTGCGCCAGGTGGAAAGCAGATAGCGCTGTACTTCAGTCTTTTGCTCCCGGGGAGTCCTGTGGGCTTCTGAGCACAGAGCTTTGACTTTTGTCAAGGCTTGGTAATTCCCGGGCTGGTGGGCCGCCTTGATGAGGGACTGGACCTGTTTGATGCTCTTGGCAGGCTTCGTGGGCTTGTGAGACTGTGACCAGTGGGGATCAAGGAACGACTGTGGGCCCGGATCGTCATCGTGGCCTGCGGACAAGACGGCTGCAAAAGAGCGGGCAGCGACGCAGTCCGGGAGCTGTGCCTGGGGGGATGCGGGGGTAGCCATCTGGGGGGAAATGGGATGGGGGAAGAGGGACGACAGAAGCTCGGAGGAAGACTGATCGGGAGGGGACGCCGGATCAGGGAGGCCGGGAGGGGGATCGGCGGATGGGGACGGCTTTGCCGCGACGGAGGCAGGCGGGGTCACGACGGGGGGAGGGTCCGCGGCAGGGACCGCCGGGGGGGCGGAGTGTTTCAGTCTCTCCTGGAGCCTCTCACACTCTGCACGGGTGGCGTCGAGGAGGACACGGAGAGCGACGAGGTCGTCACGTGCCTGGTTGCGCTCGAGACGGTAGCGGTCGAGGTCGTCGCGGAGGTCGCGGTCGTCCTCCTTTTGGCGTCGGATGCCCTCCGAGAGGCCCTTGGTGTAGACGTCCTCGCGGGCGCGCTTCCGATCCTGGAAGGCGATCTGGAATGCGGGCTGGTGCGGGGAGTAGCTCGCATCGGCGACGTGCTTCATGTACGCGGTACAGACATCGCAGCCAGAGGGGTGTACGATGCCGTAGTCGTCGAGGAACTCCCACGGGGACAGGAGGGTTGGGATGATGCGGTTGTCGCGGATGGCGACGCGGAACGGCTCGTCTGCGCTGGACAGCGGGTACATTGACCAGGCGTCTGACAAGAGCCCATCACTGATATCCCCCCCCGCCACGTGCCTGCCTTGCGGACAACGCCTGGCATTGTTTGCGCTTGTTAGGATTCAAGGCCTGTTTGTTCCTGTTTGTCTGTGGCTTGGTACTGCCAAAACTTTAAATCACTCATCCCGATCGCCGCCCAGCTCGACCGCACAGTACGAGTACGACGATGGCATCCAGACCGACCGTCGCCGTCCACTCCCTCGCCGGAGGTCTGTCCTCCCCCGTCCGCCTTCCTCCGCTCACCTTCCCCCGCAGAGCCCTCCACCTCTCTCCCGCTCCCCGCCGTCCTCACCGCACCCATCAGGCTCGATGTCGTCGCACAGGTCCACAGTTAGTCCCCCTCACACCCGCTGATGCTCCCCATTCACCCCCGCGCAGAGAGCATCGCAAAGAACAAGCGCCAAGCCTACGCCGTCAGCGAGAAGGCCGGTCACCAGACCTCCGCAGAGTCCTGGGGCACTGGTCGCGCCGTCGCCCGTATCCCCCGTGTTGGCGGCGGTGGAACCCACCGCTCTGGCCAGGTCCGTCCCCCTCCTCCCCCCCTCGCGTCCCTGACCGTCCTCCTAGGCCGCCTTTGGCAACATGTGCCGCGGTGGTCGCATGTTTGCCCCCACGAAAACCTGGCGCAGGTGGCACGTCAAGGTCAACCAGAACCAGCGTCGCTTCGCCACCGTATCCGCACTCGCTGCTTCAGCCCTCCCCGCCCTCGTCCTCGCTCGTGGTCACCGCATCGAGCAGGTTTCTGAGGTGCCCCTCGTTGTTTCCTCCCAAGCCGAATCCTTCAAGAAGACTAAGGAGGCCGTCGCCCTCTTGAGGAACATCAACGCCTACCCTGACGTCACAAAGGTTTCCACCTCTCGCAAACTTCGCGCCGGAAAGGGAAAGATGCGCAACCGTCGCTACCGCCAACGCCGCGGCCCTCTTGTCGTCTACAACGAGGACAACGGTATCGTAAAGGCGTTCCGCAATCTCCCTGGTGTCGAACTGGCCAGTGTCAAGAGGCTCAATCTCCTTCAGCTCGCTCCCGGTGGTCACCTTGGCCGCTTTATCATCTGGACCGAGAGCGCCTTTGCTCTCCTTGACCAGGTCTTTGGAACCTTCGACACCCCGTCCGCCTTCAAGAAGGACTACGTGTAAGCATCCTCCCTTTCTCTCTACCTCATTCTCACTCTCGTACATCCAGTCTCCCCACCGCTAAGATCTCCAACCCCGACGTCACCCGTCTTATCAACAGCTCCGAAATTCAATCCGTCGTCCGTCCAGCAAACGCCAAGGTTCAAAAACGACCATGGACACAAAAGAAGAACCCTTTAATCAACAAGACTGTTCTCTTCCGTTTGAACCCTTATGCCAAGGTTCTTCGCAGACAGGAACTCCGTACGTCCCCCGTACAGGCCTTGCGTTTTTACTCATCCCTTCTCTATCCAGTCCGTCAGGTTCAAAAAGAGAAAAAGGGAAAGAAGACCGGGTCTGTTGCCGGCGAGGCGTTCCTCACCACCCTCTTCGCTCCTTGAAGTGGTTTGTTCACCACTCCATTCATGGTCGCGTCGCGTGTTTCTTCTATGGTCCGCATGTCTTATATGCACTTATGTCACGCCCGCAAAATACATAAATGCCTGTTTGTTCCGTTATCAACCTGTGTAAGTAGGCGTGCTAATGGTAGCATCCATTGACGCGAAATGGGCTGTGCCATCGGTCGCCAACAAACTGCGTGTCGCATTATTCTTTGTCCGCGGCTCCAAAGTGATCCTCGGACGAATTATTGAGCTTATCGTTCTTGTCAAGCTTGCGAATATCCAAAAGACAATCCCTGTGGTCTCCGCCAAGACAACGATGGACGTGTAGTTCCACACGAGCAATGGATCGGTGGGCAGTACTGTTTCATCGTGACGTCGTTAGATACAAGATACATCGACATTACCGTGAAACAGGTCAACTCATGCTCCACCTATCACTCCATACCAACGTTTACCAACGTGACGCACTTGGCGCAGACAAAATGATAAGGCCAAGTGCCGCATTGTGTCGGAGCACAAGACATCATCCCTTTTCCGCGACACCAAAGTGGCCCTCGGACAAATTATTAAGCTTGTCTTCTTCCTTGTCAAGCTTGCGGACAGAGATCCAAAATACAACACCCGTGATCCCCGCTAGAACAGCGACGGATGTGTAGTTCCATACGAGCAACGGGTCGGCGGACAGTGCTGTTTCATTGTGATGTCGTTAGATACGAGCTAAACTGACGTTCAAAATAGAGACACACAAACAAACGCCTCTCCGAGGGCGGCAGAGAGCGCGCTCGTAAAGAGGAACATGGACATGACAAGCGACCGCATGTTCTTGGGCGCCTTGGTGAACGCGTACTCGAGCCCAGTGATGGACGCAAAGATCTCACTGAACGCGATCAGAACGTACCTACACCGTCGGTCACCTCGTCAGGCCCGCTCGGCAGTGTCAATCGGCACACTCACGATCCGGTCTGAATCCAGACGTTCAGAGGTGAGACGAGCGGGTTTCCGTTGGCATCCGTACACGTGCTGGCGTAGTTGCCGCACGGGTTCGTCTGTATCGCATCGCTGATGAGTGTTATAGGCAGGAGAGCGCGCACGCACCTTGTAAATGTAGTACTGGACGACCGCCGCCCAGATCATGGCGCCCGTCCCAGTTGCAAATCCGTAGGCGATCTTTTTGAGCGCAGTAAACTTCCAGCCGCGTCTGGCGAGCGCAGGGTATATCTGAAGGGAGAGACTGAGTCCACTCGAACTCACTGGCATCGAGCCTTACCAATAAATCACAAATGGGAATGAAAATAATGAGTGCCAGGGGGTCCAGGTTTGAGAGGACGTCGTTGGGCAGGCCGTGTGTGTTCATTGTGGCTGCCTGTGAGGTCAGATTGTTGTTCAACTGGTTATAACAGAGCCCTGCATGCGTTCCAGAATTGAGAAGAATCAGTGAAATAATGCGTTAAATTGCCACAGCTGGTGCGGAAAAAAAAGACGCACAATAAATCGGGAACCACGCAAAGACGCTGCATGCTTTGAACCCGCGCCGAACCTCGTCTACCCAATTGTCATCAAACGTCATCCAACTCGGTTTCTTGCCCACAACGCGCGATGGTTTGGCATTCTCCCAAAAGTTGTCTGCGGTGAGCTGGTGGATGCACCGGACCGGGTTCCAGCTCCACCGGCCGCGGAGGGCATAGCGCCAGAGGCGGAATGACGTCCCGAGCACGGAGCCAGTGGGAGGGGAAACACGATAGCGTCCGTGGCCGAGCCATAGGACGATGGGCGAGATGAAAAAGACGGCGGTCGGGAGCGTGTATGCGAGCCAGTAACCCACGTACTGCGAGGGCGCGCGACGGTCAGAACGAGTAATCGGAACAGGAAAATGCGTACCTTTTCAGCATACACCATGCCGATCTGTCCGACAAGCGCGCCAATGTTGATAAAGAGATAGAAGTACTACATCACGGAGGGAGGGTAAAATAATTTAATTTTCATTACTGTAAGAAAGGTTCAAGACATGATGGGAGTCAGCGTACCATATAGATCCTTGACGTCGTCAACGTAGGGTCGACAATGACCCGTTCGCCAGATTTGGTGGTTGTGATGAACAGTTTCGTGCGTCGATACTGCTCGGCGACCAACGGCGAAATGTTGGACTTGAAACCGCCAGCCCCTGTGCCCGTGACGACGAGAGACAGAATAAACAGACCGATAGATGCGTTGCCGCCGATGATACCAGGGATTGCAGATATTATCATGATCACATGGCCAAGCATAGCCAGGGCCACACTCCAGCAGATGGTCTTGTAGCGTCCCCAATAAGTGTCTGCGATGTACGCGCCAAGGATGGGACAAATATATGACCTACCACCGAGCCGTCAGAGGAGCAAAACGACTAGAACATAATGCATACCAAAACTGATAGAACGTAGTCAACCCAGTAGACATCTGCTGACCGGCCCCTAAAGCACCGGACTGCCCATTTGCTCCACCAGCGCCCGTGCGAGAACCAGGTGGAAGCGGCTGCTGTATGAAATTGACCTGCCATCGAGGATACATGGTAACTCCAATATAGCTATGAACGTCGTACGTGAAACTCACAAAGACAGCGCTGGCACCTTTGAGACGCAGGAAAGTTGAGCGTCGGCACGACGAATAGGGGCCAAAAAAACGATACCATAGTACTAAGAGCGTTGGATATTTTAGAGGGAGATCTGCTTTCAACGGCTCAGATTGCTCACCGAGAAACGCTCAGCCAGTTCGACGACAGCGATCACTGTCAGAGAAAACGATCGAAACGAATGAGGGGAGGAGGTAAGAGGTCACTCACTATATGCAGTCCACGGAAGGGCGTCGGACACACGGCGGAGAGTGACCAACTCTTCTTCAGACGGGAACTCGAGTCCCTCGTGAGCACTGTCGATATCGTCATCCACGAGAATCGAATCCTTCCTTTGATTGGAATTCGCCGACGAAAGCCGTAGTTCATCCTCCGCCAAACCGGCAAGGATACTGCGATCGAGCTCCAGACCTGCCATCCTGCAAAATCAGTATACGAGGAAAAGCTCTGGGAGAAATCCGGGGGGATCAACATCTTTTCTCTTCGTCTTTTAAACTGAGGTAAAACCAGCCCATGTTCCTGAAAGTGGTGATAAAAAGACCCGTAGAAGGTCGCGTGGTCCACATCGGCATCTATACAGGCCGCAAATTTCAATAACTAGTCACCATTGACAGGGAATGATAGCGGCGAGGCGATATGGCCAAGTCAAACCGCCACGTTCACAGCACAACCACTTATTGGGCGTCTTCCTGGCTTACCGGATTTGATGGCGCCTTGAACAACCGATGTCAAATATCAAACATGGTTCACAGGCATCGCTAAGCATGGCGATCGCGCAGATTGTGAAGGACCTTGCAATGATCACAAGGCAAGTCGAATGAGGTAGCATCCTTGGATCACAGGTGTATGGTCTGTTGAGTAACAGTATTGAAACTGTCCGAAATGATGTGATGAATTACGCCACTTAGGACACTGGATACGCAAACCGAACAGCGAGCGAACATCACGTGGGACATCAAGTAGGGAAGCAAGGCGTACACGAACGGAGGTCCTCGATCGGTATGCCAGTCCGGCGTGGCGTTACCTTGAAGGGAAATGGAAGAGGGTGGCTGAGTTATTATCGGTGTCAACTTACCACAAGATGAATAATGGATTCAATGACCTACATCGCGACTCCGCTGGACCACTGCGGATTAAAATCAATTTCATTCCCGTCAGTATCTTTTGCTTTGGAGAAATTGAACAATGCGAGCATCCCAGATATAGCATACCAAAGGGAGGCATCAGCAATGTGTCGTCCCACACAAATTCTGGATGTCAAGATGATTCAACGCTCGTACACAGCCAGTAAATGCTGACCTCCTGCCAAATCCGAAAACGAAGTCGACGGTATCTTGATTCAGATTTCCTTCCGTATCCAAGAAGCGTTCAGGATTAAAATCAGACGGGTTTGGGTACCTTGCTTCATCGTGTGTCATTGCCCTAAGTCCCATGTCAGCCGATAAAAGGTATGGCTCATCCTGGACACACCAGATGTTTGGCATTACAGTTGCCCCTAGAATCAATCTTTTATATGAGCTGGAACCCTGCAAAGAATGTATTACCTTTAGGAATATGGTAACCTTCGTATACGTCACTGCTTGTAGTAGCATGGGGAGTAGCTACGAGACCAATGAGCAAAAAGGTAGGTTGAACGAGGACGACAGACATCTTACACAATGGTAGGATAGGATACCACCTCAGCGTTTCTCGGAGGACTGCATCAACGTAGTTCAAAAATGGTCTGTCGGCCCACACCGGTAGCCTCGAAATTCCCACCACAGTATTGATAACACTCTGAGCCTTCTCCTGAACTTCCGGAAAGAGAACCATGGCAAGAACAAACACCTGAAGTGTCGACGCCGTCTAGACAACGTATCAAATTTGATCTACATATCAGTCACTGAGTGATTCACAGTCTCGGATGCAGCTACAAGATACGCATGTTCAATTCAAAGTACATATTCCATACCCAGGTGCACAGTACTCACCTCCAAAGGCAGTCGCTGAGGCATCTTTTATTCCCTGAAGCAACTGCTGTTCATCGGAACCCTTGGTTCTCATATCATTCAAAGCGTCGGCAACCATGGATGAACCTGCTCTCCCCTCCTTCTAAGGCAAAGTTTCAGGGCAATTCATTCACGATGCAAAATGACCAACCATTCTCTCTAAGACGTACTCAAACGGAGTATCTACCCATTCCTTAGACCACTCTCTTGACTGCGCGGCCTTCTTGCGGATGTTCATTCCAGGAACCCACGAGGGGAGTGATAACACTACAATGTTGGTACATGAGCACAGTATTTGTTAAGGGAGCACGAAAACTTGCAGAAAGGAAACACGCTAAAAAACGCAGCCACCTCAGGTCGAACTTCCTCAACAGCCAATTTCAAGGCTCTTCCGACAATATTTACCATGCGGTCGTCCTTTGATCGAGTCTCATAGTCATAGAGTGCCGACATGATAATGGAGGAGGAGTACCTGCTCCAACCATGAAGTTAATTGACTAGGTAAGATTCAAAAAGCATAAAACATACGTGTAAAGATGTTCGAAACAGGCGTCTGGGTCGTCAAGAATGGACAATAACAGTTGATGTGACTTGCGTTGCTGCATCTGACGATACTTTGGTGAAATATCGACTCTGAATGCTTGGTGAAAGAGCCTTCTATGTAACCGCCATCTGTCCCCATAATGCATGAGCACTGTATTGAAGTCTACGCCGAACCTGCCGCAAATAGGAGTTATAACAGACATTGGGACAATACAGAGGGCGGGGTTCATACAGCGCATTCGTCGGTATTTCCGGACGGTCAGAGTATATGCTAGAACGCTGTTCCAAGAGTTCTCTGGCGACCTTTTCTGAGTTGATCACGATGATCTCCTGGTTGAAGAAACTGGAGTAGACGAGATCACCTGAATGGAAAGTTAGTCTCTGTCTTGCAAATAAAGGCTAGAAATACCGTAGATGTTTGCCCACTTCGTGTAAGTCACCCAGGGGGTAGATATATCGATGCCCCGGACATTCCCCACGACTGGTAGAGGCGACGGGCCAGGTGGGAGGGGAAGCGTACGCCTCAGCTCTCTCTGCGGCCGAAGATACCCGATGTCGAAGGCGAAAGCAGAAAGGACTGCAACAAAACAAAACTGCTCCCAGTTCAAAGCAGACATGGAGAACGACACACAAAGAAGAAGTTGGGACGTCAACTCCTAATTGTAGGTACTTTTTATTTACTCAACCCACCTTTGGGCTGCTTCCGTACAGTATACGAATTAAGAATACGAAATCTTCTCAAGCTGCCATATGCATGATTTGATGAAGGAGCTGTGACGATAAACTACGGAATGGGAAAATACTGTCAGTGATCGGAAGGAAGAATCACGGCAATTGGGATAAACAAGAAAACGAACAAGTCTGGGAGCGAACAGAGTTGCAAGCGGTGGAAGCGTGACGAGGCAAGCAGTTCTGAAGGCTGGCGACTTTTGGTGACGAGCCGTGGAAGCGGGCTCGCATGCCAAATTAGATAGTTCGCGGACTGAATTGAACTGGAACAATATCTTCCGTCTCGGATTCGACTCGGGCGACAAGCTTAGGGAGAGGCCTCGTGAAACGGGCCTGTCCTATATCTCCGCCACGGAACCCCACATTCAAATTGGCGGATTGCACCTTCACCGAATGGCGGCCGCGCGTCTTCGGCTGCCCTTCTCAGCATCGTGTCGATGTATGACCACCATGCCAGTGTTTTGGGTATCCAGCAAACGCTCCGCCGACTCTACACTCCTAATCTTTTGGACTGTCAGACAAATGGACTACACTGTACTAGCTTGGTCAATATACAAATCTGCGGTTGGCTGTCTTT
The DNA here is from genome assembly GCA_038089215.1 of Tylopilus vinaceipallidus. Classification (NCBI taxonomy): domain Eukaryota; kingdom Fungi; phylum Basidiomycota; class Agaricomycetes; order Boletales; family Boletaceae; genus Tylopilus; species Tylopilus vinaceipallidus. The sequence continues at coordinate 20,412 of JBBPKK010000379.1, forward strand.
CAATAAGAAGGCACGAGAGGCAACGCTGCAAACACGTTCCCGCATGCAGCGGTGCATCTGCGTGGATATACTGCCGCAGTCTGAGGTACTGGTTGACCTCCAAACCATGCAAGGCCTTCCAACCTTCGAGTCTGAGCCGCTCCATTCCTCGCCGTTGGCGGCACACGCTATTAGTGCTGCTGCAACCGCTTCTGTTTTAATAGCAAGCATATCTATGCCTGCTTCTCGTCACCAGAGCATCTCGGTGCGCATTCACCCCTCATGTCCTCCTGTGAGCCTCATCGTTTCAACCGCAAGCTGGTCGAAATGCTCCCCTTCGCCTCCTCTCTTTGCATTCTTGCCGCTCTCGCAACTGGTTCCATCGCTCTTCAAAGCAGCGCCAGTGTTGCTGTTTCCCCTGATGCCAGCAAATCAAGAATGTACTCCAGTGCCATCTCGAGTGTCATTGCTGCAGTTACTCCGATGCTGGCCCTCATCTATTTCTGCCCGTTGTACTTGCTGTACAGGCATTCAAAACGCCATCCAAGAACGGTCAACAAAGTATCTGGAATTCGTATCCAGCAGTACGGTCCACGTAGGTCCAACAACGACAAGTCATGATCATGGTGGTAACCTTGTGGCTTACACGTGCTTCAGTCATCTATATTTTTCTGCTGTTCATCAGCTTAGCCGAGGCTAGTCAATCCATGATGCTGCTTTGCATTGCTGAATGATTTGGTTACGACATAAAGGTTGCCGACGCGACTTGGCTTTTACTTCAGTACAAGTATAACGACAACGCCCCTGATTCGGCGACACGCACAGGTGTGCGTTTCCTGCTGTGAGTAAACTCCCCCACAGGGCACATTGAATACGTTTCCTTGTTGACATCGTGCAGGTTTGCGGGATGTTGGACCACTGTCACGTCCGGAACGTATACCCTTTTCTTCCTCGACCCTCTCTGGTCCCGGCGACCAATCGCGTCAATTGGCACGCAAGCCGTATGGGTACTCGTAACCTGGGTTTTCTGGGTTGCAGGTAGCGGTGTGCTTAACAAATCTCTCCCCTCGTTGTTCATGAATAATTCCTGCGAGGGAATTGTCTACTGTGGGCAATTGCAAGTGCTGCTTGGTAAGTGGTCTTAGTGCTTCCGAATCTCGTTGCTAAGCATCCACGCAGCCCTTTCTGTCCTGGAAATGTAGGTATCTGAGGAAAATGCATGCTTCCTGTTCTGATTCGAACAACCGCAGACTTACGTTGACCTTTGGCATGGTCATCATCACGTGGCTGGTATGGAGGTCTGTGCGGTACATCCGTCAGCCAGTGGTGATCAGGGTTCCCCAATTATGACATGATATTGAAATGCGCTGGGGAGGGGGGAGGTAGGGGGTAGGAAAATCTGGATCTCAGAGCAATACCATGCGATAAATTGGATTCGTGTTAGGTTAACGGATGACTTCTCGATACCTACATAAGAAACTCTTCACTCTTTACCCACACTACAATGACCCTTTTGTCGAATCCATAGTTCACAGTAATGGCCATTCCTTACTCAACTTTCATTTTCTTGACTTGCCAAGCCGCCGAGAGAGGTCGGGTATCTATTGTGTGGTGATCTGGAAACGGAATCATTGATACCTCTTGTTCGCATGCCTATTTGTATAGCTGAATTCAGAAAAACGTCGTGAAAAGAGCCCTAGTAGGTGGCAGATCTTCAGATTCCTCACGCCCGGACTCGTCGCTGCTCATTTGAAATCACGTGATGACACGGCAGCAGATATCCGGAAGGCCGTATCGGGATTCTCCGATCGGTCGCATTATCGCCGCACGGAACAAACCGGCACGATCGGAAACTGAAAAACACAAAAAAGCCCAAATGCCCAAACTTTGCCTAGTATATATGACTCAAACTGTCAATCGAATTGATTGATTCCACCAACTGCTCTCGGCTCGACGCTGTACCTGTTTCACAACTACTTGGTTGTAGATCACAATGCCTTACGCTCCTGGTTTGGTCTATTTTTTTGTCCAGCAAATCCGGCGCTGACTAGTTCTGCGATAGGCGATTCCGCAAAGGGTGCTTCCCTCTTCAAGACGCGCTGCGCGCAGTGTCACACCGTTGGCGCTGGTGAGCCCCATAAAGTCGGCCCAAACCTCCACAAGTACGTACGACTCGACATGGGTAGCCTGGAGCTCGCTTGCTGACTGGCACCCAGCCTCTTTGGTCGTCATACTGGCCAGGCGGCCAATTATATGTACACCGAGGCCAACGTCAAAAAGGGTATTAAATGGGACGAGCACACCCTGTTCGAATATCTCGAGAACCCCAAGAAAGTATGAAGCGCTCCTCGCTGTCCCACTCGTCATTGACACCTTCGTCCTCTAGTACATTCCCGGCACCAAGATGGCTTTCGCGGGTCTCAAGAAGGACAAAGACCGCAATGACCTCATCACCTGGCTCAAGGAAGCGGTAGGAATTGCTTTCCTGAGTTGCGTTTCCTATCGCCAACTCGGTACTGACATCGCTCTAATTCTAGACCGCCTAATCTTACATATTCCATCACCATAGACAGGTCGATTCACCATCTGCAGACTACATTACCACTTTCTTGGTCTTATTCTTTAGACGACCATACTGCATAGTTCCAGCATAGTCTCCACTCAAATCGCCATGCATTACTCATCTGCATTAATATTGTTCTTAGCGGTAAAAATAGCAGTAGAGCCTCAGTACCCGCAATGAAGAGTGAATCCAACTCAAGAAAATCTGTTGTTTTAACCTAAATACATAGCTCCAGTAGATAAATCGTCGTCGCTAATACAGTGAATGTGTCTCAGAACACAGTCCGAATTGGGAATTATGATTCTTGCTTGCGAAATTACCTCTAGGCGTCATAAATGAGGAGATACGATGGTCTGATCGCATTCTCCGAGTAGCAAACCAACTCGTCATAGTTTAGGGAACCCCCGAGAGTAACCTCCGCGAGAACCTGGGCCATCCAGGCAAGGTTAGAAACTTAACAGGCAGCCAAGAGCAAAAGACGTACTGAATCATACCCTGGCGGGGGTGCAGTCAGCTTGGTGTTGTCCTGTGTCATTTTGTACCCCTTCCCGACGACAACTTTGTTGAGAAGTATCGCCTTCTGCCTCGAAGGTTTCACATTGTTCGAGTAGTCGTTCGACTTTGAAGAGGTCGAAGATGTGTAGATACCAGCACCGAACCTGCCGTCCTTCACGGTCATCATGCCGTTCGCCTCAGGAAATCCGTCACTTGCCTGCCCCAGCCAGTCTTCTTTCCAAAGAGATTTAAACTGTATGATGTACGGATGATGCCACAAAGGGAGCACGATGGCGATGAGCAGAGATTGTTGTTCCCATTGTCTCCCAAGAGACATTCCCTCGTGGTTCCATGCCAACGACGGTTTTCGTTTCCAGCAGACCGTCCGGCAGTCACGAATTTACCTCGAGCCTCGACAGACGCTCTGTCGGTGATGTTGACTAAAAGAAGATGCATGGGCAGCATTATGATCACCCACCGATATGCTTCATATTTCGTGATGGAATTGGGGTGTCCGATGACCTTGTATACGTGGCGTACGGTTGGGCACGATGTTTGGTGCCGCCACGAGGCCTTGAACTGGTCGGCGACTACATGCTATTAGACCTCTGGGCACCAGGTCGAATTGCTATAGCATACCGCTCTTGAAAGTGTCATGCATATTGGGGACTTCGATTATTAGCGGCGCACTCTTTTCCGCCTTTGAAGTACAAGCCTGACTGCAAAAGTGGCCATTCTTGACAGCATTTCCGCAAAGCAAACAGCCATTCTTCAGTGGTCTGGAGCGCAGAGCCCTGAGTATTGCATCGACAAGATCGAATTGCGAGACTACCGACTTGGAGGGTGCTGTGGGCGCTCCTCTTGCGGCCCCTGCAACCTTGGCTTGCTGGGCACAAGTCTTACCACAAAACGAATGCGTCGTCTTGCCATCGTTATACTTGGGTTGCTTGTGACAGTGCTGCACGGCATTGCATCAAATCAATGCGTTCATTGAGATGACAAAAAAGGCAACGTACGTCACACATGTTGGCTTTGGCGCGAGGGCCCTTGCGAGGGCCAGCCTTGGCGGGCTTTCCCCTTGCAGGAGGGTTGCCGCCTGGTGCAGTTTTATTATTCTGCATCTTGGCAGCACACGTCTTGCTACAGTAGGAGTGGGTCCTCGTTCCATCAAAGTGCTTTGGTTTCGCGTGGCAGACCTGCAAGGGGAATGAATGAAGGGTGAAGGGTGGGCACAAGCGTAAGCAAAGTGGAATACATCACAAAGATTGACTGCGTTCGTCGTGGTTTGTCGGGTGGACGGGGCATTAAACACCGGCTGCGCTTGTGAGGGCTGAGGTTGCCCTGATTGTGCCTGGGCACTTTGCGCTGCTAGGTATTGGCCAGCCATCGTGCCGAGCACAGAGAGGGCAGCGTGCATGGGTGGAAGTGTGGCACTCATATCGAATGAGGCGGAAGGTGCTAGCGGGGGATGTAAATGTATGTATATGGAGATTAGAGATGGTTGTCAATGGTTGCTCGCCTGGAGCAACTCTGAATGCGCGGATAAGACAAGAGGGATGGTCGATAGTGCGCAGAACAGGAGGGCTGTTTTATATCCGCGAGACGAGCACGCAGAGCTCTATGGTAGCTCTTCGAGCAACGCGAAGAGCGCATGTTCGCCGCGAGGGGCAATATACATTGTGGCTGAGTAGTCTCATTCTGTCGCCATCGTTCGCGGTATAACCAGACGGAATGCACGACTAGTCGCTGCCGAGGTAGCAAAGCTCACCTCAAGGCAGCCGCACCCTGTAACGTAGTACATGGCGGGATTGAACACGTGGGCATGCCAGTACACTTTGATCCGGATATTTGATCAGCTGCGTTCCCCACCCACGAGGCGTCGAGTGGTAATCGGGGACTTGAGAGCGGTGGCAATGGAACTACAGCGATATTTCTGTGCTAGATGCTGTGTCAGACACAGCATGAAATGGCGGTCACATGATCCAGTTTGCCACACAGCTAACAAGTTGAATAAGCCGAAATTTGACAAGCGCCACACCAATAGTTATGACAACCATGAACCATCAGATGCTTAGTGCTTAGCAATATAGCTAATACACTAGGATACATGCATCATACAATCATGTGTATCATATAAAGCATACGGGTATCAATTCAGAGATACACCGGCGTGACAGCTTGTAAACGTCCATACAATCGCGGCGAGTCGGAGCAACAGCCTCAGGCTGAGACTGGCAAGCAGCAGAAAATAGTAGAGGCCCTCCCTTGACAATCAACTTGCTGTAGACTCGAGCTTGAGCGGTCAGGGTACAAGGGGTGTCTTAAATACAGTCCGCACGAACGCCTTCAGATTCCGTACACGGCGTGGCTTATCGCCATACACAACCAGATACGCTGGACGCACGGTGTCATTATGATAGGTGACCGTTTCTGCGGATCATCGTCCTCACTTCATGTAGTTTGAATGCGAGCAACGACCAACCTTCATAATTCAGATCCCATCCGATTTCTCCGGCAATCTACGAAGAATGTCAGATGGGTGATTGCTCTGGGTACCGCTCCCATACCGAGTCATATCCATAGGGGGGTGCGGTTAGGTCCGGCGCGTTTCGATATCTCTTGTAGGGCTTTCCTACAACGACGCGACTAACAATGACTACCCGCAGAGAGGCGTTTTCGGAAAGGTTGGAGACATAATCATCGGCTTCTGTTATTTATGAGAAACGAGGAACGCTAAGAGCTAAAAGTTGATCGAGATTCGGAATACGTACTGGAAGAGCAGGTTGTAGTATAAATACCATGCCCGAATCTGGACTGCTGTCAGGATGGAGTTTCTGCAAGGGCGGTCTCACACACCGCTTGAATGAGTTCTTGGAACCTGATAGGCAGATAAGAACAGATAAAGAGAGACAAACGAATAGACTTGCCGCATTTGCTCACATCAAATGAACTGCGCATAATGGAGCACAGAGAGCATTCTTTGAGACCACAGAGTAGCACACTCGTTGATGACTCCCCTAACAGACAGGCACGATTGCTGCCGTGGAAAAGGAGTTTCTCGTTTCCTCGCTTGTCTTTGGCTCTAAGGGTGGCCTGGACTCGGTCCCTGCATGATAAATCAGGGATAGGGGTACGCCGGTGGGAAAGGGAGGTAATAACGGACCTATATTCAAGATATGGCTCAAGAGCTGGTTCTGGCCAAAGAACCTTAAAGATGTATTGAATGTCAGGCCTCGCTTTCTTGCGGTGGCGCCATCCTTTGACGAAGAGCTGTTCCACTATATTTGTAACACAAATCAGCCCAGATTTGTAAGGCTGGAAGCCGGAGTCATAACACACCTTCAGCGAATTGGGGATTATCTCTGTTAAGTCGGACCAGCCGATTCCGCCGAGTATTAGAATTCGACGGGTTATCAAGAGAAAACTCGTCAGGGAGTGTTAGCTTTACCCACTCGTCTTTGCAGGAAGCCATGATTAGGTGGAGCTGGGGCTGCGATTCGAAAAAAAGGAACGGGAAGAGAGAAGTGAAAGATTATATGGTGCCCATGGTACCCCACGTTCACTGCACCACATCAGCACACTAAAGCGACCCATGTCGTACAGATTGCTGCAAACGACGTGGGACCATTGGTTACATCAGTAGCACCCGCGGTCTGCATGGTCTTCGTGCCCGAGGCCTCATTCCGCTCGAGTCCGGATTCAGAGCCACCATAATTGACGCAGCACGGTGTGCCTCCATTTCGTAATTGAAGCCGCTAAGCCGCTTGTACGTAAAGCTAATCCTGTGCTTGAAGTTGGGGTGACCGTGATCGATTCATCCATGCAGCATCCATGCCGTCGATGGCTAGGCCGTCCAGAAAAGGCAGGTGAGTAGAATGGAGTAAGGCGCAGCCTGGAAAACACGTTGCAGCAGAATGGCTCGTCGAGATGGCGCCCGTGG
>JBBPKK010000380.1:0-27268 GCA_038089215.1 Tylopilus vinaceipallidus
GTATCATTGGAGTATTTATGTACATCACATGACCAATGTATTATGTAAAAACCCTTGAAAATAGGTCAATTTCATATATTTCCATGTCAGCAACAAAACTGTTGCAATGAGTACCCTTGATTAATTGAAGTATATCTCATGTGGCTGTGATTTAAATCACATGACATAAGGGAATGATTTGTAGCCAAGAGTGACTATTATATTTGATATCACCAAAGCTAAGCAAAATCCCCACATATGATTGTGGTGTGCTTCGCGCACCAGATTGAGGTTAGGCATTGCAACGGTTTTGTTGCTCACTGTAGATGCAAGGGAGTGAATAGTGGTCTTTTTTTGTGATTTTGTTGAGTCTGTGAAAATCCATGCAAAGGCAGAGTGAACCATCCTTCTTGTGGACAAAGAGTACCAGGGCTGCATGGGCAGAAGAAGAAGGGTGGTGAAGCCCATGGAGAGGTGTTTATCAAGGAATGCTTGGAGTGACTCAAGCTCAAAGGTGTTACAATTTGCCCTACAGCCCATCAGCTTAGGCATAGTATCACATCAATGGACTTAGACTATTTTTCTTTATGAGCACATGACTATGAGACTTAGCACATGACTAGTTCATATGATGATCAGCTATGGAGGGATCCAAGCTGTCCAGTGTCAGGCACACATGTGGTAGGGACTAGACCCTTATCTGCCTCATGTATTTAATTACCATGCCTCATGGCACTAATGCCATACCTCATGGTGCTCTAGACTGCCTCATGTTAGGCACAGTCTCCCACAAGATGTCATATGTACCTTTTTCTCTCACCATACATCATAGATAAGTAGATAACATGGACTATTATGCAAATAAGCACAAACATCTAAAGAATGTATATATATTATGAATATGATGCCCCAAGAACCCCAGTTAAGTCCTTGCGGCATTCCCTGTCCAATCTTAGCTCTTATAAGCCTGTAAGAGTAGCCTGAGCCACATCTAGTACTGGTAACAGATTGCACTTCAAGAGGTGGAAAGGGAGTAAGTGGTACCTATCAGCAGAGATGTGCCTTCTTCCAAGTCAATCTTCAGATTGAATTCATGGTGTGAAGCATGCTTGGATGCTTTGCTTTTGCTAAAAACATTTGCAAAATCATAATACTCCAGAGGAACTCCAGAGAGATCAGCTGGTTCAGGATTGGCAGAGGCTAAACAACATTCACTCTTTGGGGGATGGAGTAACAGTGAGAACTGCACAGAGCCCTCAAGACAGTGCAAAGGTGGGGGCACTGATAAGTGTGATGTGGGGAGCCTTGCATTCAGAGAAATGCAGTGAATTGGTGGGGGCAAAGTCAACCAGAGGACTGATGTCTGGAGGCTGCAGAGATGAGCTCAGTGTTGCTGGCATGGGCTGCTTGAATGTCCAGAATGAGATACTGCTCAAGATCCAATCAATCAACAGATTGTAGCAAGTGAACTGGTTGTGTCCTACAATAATAGAACAGGATCCATCTAGCAGAGTGACATAAAACATTGTTGGAGTGATGTCACCAGTAGGAAAGCAGATAGAAAGGTTGAGTGCTTGAGTGATTGTTGCATTTGAAATTCCATCAAACAACTGGAGTAAGAGTGAAGGGACAAAGTAGATTGAAAGTTCATATTTATTCACAAATTTTATATCTATAAAACAGTCAGAGGAACCAGAGTCAATCAACATGGGGAAAGAAGGGATGTCATACAATACAAGAGTTACCAATGGCATAAGTGATTTCAGATCTCAAAGAGTGGACATGTTGAGTTGAAGCTCCTTGAGTGCACATGAAGAGTTAATACAACCTGCATTCCATATGGAGTCATGGAGGTCAGTGGCTATTTTTTTGCCTCAGAGGTCTCTGGTTTAGCTTGCAGAGTTTCAGTCTTGCTAACTTGAGCCTCAGATGTCCAGGAGGTAGACTTTGGGCAGTCCTTGACTACATGCCCTGCTTGACTGCAAAACATGCACAGGTTGCTGTTGAAGTGCCACTTGCACTTGGCCATGGTGAGCTTGCTGTCCTTGCCTAACTTGGATGATACATAAGTCAGGCTTGGGAGAGGCAGACACTCCATAGTTGGTGGAAGTGCTGGTGGACTTCCCTTTAGACTCTTTAGAAGAGCTAAATGTGCCAGCAGAGAAGAATGAGGAGGCAGAGGGCTTGTCAGATGCCTTGGCAGGGTTGGACAAAGGTTTTGCCTGATGGATAACCTCTGATTTGCACTCCCAGTAATGAGCATTGATGGTGTGGGTGAGTTGGCAGAGTTCAGAGAGGGTGGGGGGTTTTCCAATGCAAGAGATCTTGTCTTTGATATGGTTCAGGAGACCATTATAAAAATAGTGCTGGAGGGCATCTTCTCCATAGCCCCAGACTTGAAATGTGATCCTGTTGAATTTGACAATGTACTTGTTAATGCATTGTCCATCCTTCATTATCAAATGATTTAATTGATGCTTTACATCTCCAACCAGATCATGTGGTCCAAAATTGGTTTGAAGCTCTAGGATGAACTTCTTGAAGTTGTCCATTCAAAGTGGGTGAAGCACTGGATCTTCCATTTGGAGGTCTGGTTCAAACCATTCCAAAGCTATACCATTTAGGTATAACTGGGCAAAGGTGACCTTAGCATAGTCAGAGGCAAAGGTTTGGGGCAATCTTGGCAATTAAGCTCACATTGGACTCAGAAAACCCAGAGTTTGCAGGGATCTGTGCCATCAAACTGATCAGGTTCCTATACTTTTGTCCACTGTGAAGACTTGGATGAATAGTATGTGTGAGTTTGAAAATGTTCACACACCTCATTATTTTTAGCCACATTATTATGTGATCTTTTTTTGCTCAATGCTGGTCACTCTTTGCATTTTATTGAGTCCAGTACTGGTGTATATCATTCCAATATATCCAGAGTTCATGACAGGAAATATTCTGACCTTCAAAGTTTCTCAAAGATCGCTAAGCCAGGCTTTCTTCTATTAATATTTAATATGCTATTCATTTCATTTCATTTTAAAAGGCCAAGGATGTGTCAAGTGCTAGTTCTCCAAGGGTGAATCCAACAGAGGTCCAAGGCTTCAGGGGCAAAAGAGCAGAGATGGGAATGGAGGTGGATTGGGAATCTGATGGAGGTACAGGAATGGAGGAGTTAGAACATTGGTGCAGGACTTATGTGTCACGCTGCTGTACAATCCTGTGTCCTAGTATTTAAAGAGAGAGAGAGAGAGAGGAGTTCAGATGAGAGGAGGGAAACTTAGTTGATATTCATACTGAGGTCAGAGTACAGAAGTAGATACAACTTATATATATTCGGGGTCAGGTACGGAGGTATGGAATAGAATGGAGAACATGTGAAATAGAATAAAGAGACCATATGGTACATTATGAATCACAACAGACCATGTGGAACTGCAATGGAAAGGAGAAAGGTCCAGAGAAACCTAGTTACTAAGGACCCTATAGAATGGAGGAATGAAAGGGGAAGCTTATCTAATATGGTTTGAGATGGGCCGCATATCAGGGGTGACTCTGAGGTATGTCCAATGGATTTGGTATGGTGTGAGGTCGGAGGATGTTGGAGATGGTTTGGAGGAGAGGTAGATGAGGTCAGAAGGGATGGATATGACAGGATGCCATTCAAGTAAACAAAACTTTCTCTAGCACTACCAACCAACCCATTTTTTCAAACACTAAAACAACACTTGAGCTCTGGCTCTTAGACTATTCACTAGACCTCCCAGACCATGGGAGGACTGAGTTAGTATGCTAAGCTCAAGGGGAAACCTCCAGGAGAACCAGACTGGATTCCCTGGCTTGAATTCAGGCTTTATATACTATTCTACATGTTTGTAACTATTGTACTCTAATCTAAAGATTGTATGTGTGGAGGGCAAAGGAAACACTGCCTGACACAGCCAGGTAGTAGAATTGAAGCATCAGAATGAAGGGAAATGAATAGTAGAAGGAGAACAAATATGTGAAATATGTTTAGTGCAGCATGGTGTGGTAAGATGGAAGGCATAGCCTAGAGTTCATGTGGAAGAATATGCAGATAGTGCATGTAGAATGGAGAGATCCCATCCAGAGATCTGAGGTGGTAATCTATACAAAGATGTATGGTGGATATTAGGATAAGAGTGTACCAAAGTTGGTAGTGAAATGTAGGATAAAGTGAGATTAGGTTCAAAGTGTTTCAAAGTGTAGCAACTTTGAAAAAGTCTGATATGAAAGCAGTAGTTAAGAAAAAATACATACTTCTTTTTGTCAAATATCATAAAGCATATCTGAATGGGGTTTTGAAGAACTGGAAAAAGATTATATGGTCTCATGAGATCAAATTTAATCATGTGGGATTAGATACATAGGCACAGATGTGTTTATAAAACACTCAAATCTGGAGGAGGTTTATTGATAATATGAGGCTGTATAACTTGGCATGGAGTTGGCTATGCTACTAAAATTAATGGAAGAATAAATAGGGACCTTTAACTTTGGATTTTAAAGAACGAACTCATAAACACCTTTGAGTTTTATAGTCTTAATTTCCCTGATATTATATTTTAATAGGACAATAACCTCAAGTATATATGAAAAAAGTGAAGAAATGACTTTTCATAAACTGTGAATATATTGAAATAATACACACCAGTACTGGACTCATGTCATATCCATCCCTTCCAACCTCATTGCCTCTCCTCCAATCCATCTCTACTATCCTCTGACATCACACCATCCTAGATCTGTCAAATGTACCTCAGGGTCACCTCCAATATGTGGCCCACCTCAGACCATATTAGATAAGCTTTCCCTTTTATTCCTCCATTCTATAGTGTCCTTAGTAATTAGGTTCCTCCAGACCTTTCTCCTCTCTATTCCAGTTTCAAATGTTCTTTTGTAATTAGTAATGTACCATATGCTCTCTCCATTCTGTTCCACATGATCTCCATTCTATCCTGTACCTCCATACCTGACTCCAAACATATATAAGTCATACCTACATTTGTACTCAGTCTTCAGTACAAATATCAACTAAGTTTCCCTCCTCTTGTCTGAACTCCCTTCTCTCTCTCTCTCTCTTTCTCTTTCTCTAAATACTAGGACATGGGATTGTACAGTGGCACAACACATAAGTCCTGCACCAACATCCTAAACCCCTCCATCCCATTATCTCTGTTGGATCTCCAATCCACCTCCATTCCCGCTTTTGCTCTTTTGCCCCTGAAGCCTTGGACCTCCATTGGATTCACCCTCAGAGAACCAGGACTTGACAACTCAATAGAATGCAAAGAGTGACCAGTATTGAGCAAAAAGAGATTGCATAATAATATGGCTGAAAATAATGAGGTGTGTAAACATTTTCAAACTCACACATACTGTTAGTATGTGTATCTTTATTTATATGGTCAAACATGACCAAATATCATATGATTTCATAGCAATTATATGCTTCAAACCAAAAGTAAAAAAACTATTGCAATAATGTTGTTATATTGAAATGACCATATCTAGACAGCCCCTGAACCAAATGACATGACTTTGAGACAATCTTGTAGCCATTAGTAAGTGCTAACTTTGGTCTCACCAAAGCTAAATGACATTCCCACATGTGTTGGCAGGGCATGCAGCACTTTGCATTTGAAGCAAACATTGCACAATTTTTGAAGTCACTATATACTGTCAACTCCTTCATGTCCTCAAGCAATCTTTTTGTATCCATGTCTCAACAGGACTCCAGTTTCCAAGATGATAAGGAGACAGAGGATGTTGGAGATCAAGTGTTTAGAATCCTTCTCAATCAAAACTGACAAATAAGTGAAGTTATGTATGATGAAATCTGTACTTATTTTTGCTGAATCACTCTTACTATTTCATACCTGTGTGCCACCAGACCCCTACTACATGTCTATTCTTATAGGCCAAATGTGGGTGCTGGAGCTTTTGAATGGCCATCCTGCTCATATTTACAATGAACTTGGAGTTCACAAGTAATTTTCAGGCAGCTCATTAATGAACTTAAATTTCATGGATTTATCCATTCAAAGCATGTCACACTGGAAGAGCAGCTTAGTATATTTCTTTACACATGTGTCACTGGTTTATCATATACACATGTTGAAGAGTGCTTCCAGCATTCAAATGATACAATATCAAAGTATATAATCTCCCTTCTTTTCTTGTCTGTTTTGCCAGACACTCACAAGTTATTATAGATACTTTTATAGAATGTTATCAGCTTTCTCATCAACACATATATACATCAAATATGTCAAATTGCCTTGTTTTGATGATCTGTCATATCCTGAAACTCCCCAAGTCCAACTCTGCCATATTCAGCACCAACTCCAGTATCAATCCTGGTTCAATCTTCGTTCTCTCTGTACTTATCACATTGTGGTTCTATAATGTATATACAATAAGATTATGGTCATTGCACAATGTTTTTGGAAAGCCTCCTTCTTAACCAGCCATGGCAAGCATTGGCAATGGACAAGAGGGAATTAGCTGGGAAGACATACACATTTGCATGCTCACTGCTCTTTCCAAATATGTCACACATGATGGCAAACTCTTGTGATGAAAGAAAGTCCATATTGTTGGCCAACAATGCCATTATCACCATGCTGCTTTGCTCCTCAGTTGGAAATGACACTGGTGCTAGTTGGGGAGGAGGGGTCAGGATAGCTATCTTTGAGGCCAGGGTTGAGGCCTTTAGAACACATTCCATGATATCTATGTTTTGAATATAGGTGGTTTTCAACACACCAATATCATTCTGAAGTGTGGTGACCTCTGAAGCACAATCTATCACCAGCACATAGCATGGCTCAGGCTACTCTCACACAGGCTTATAATGAGTCAATAGGGGGAAAGCCACAAGGACTTAACTGGAGTCCTTGGATTGTATCATCCAAGTATATATAGCATACAGCATGTTTGTACATATTGACTACTTGATCTGTGCATATCTTCGTAGCATGATGTCATGTAGGAGAAATAAGTAAGCATATGACATCTTGTGGGAGACTGTGCCTAGCATGAGGTGGTCTAAAGCACCATAAGGCATGGTGATCAAAGATAAGCACTATGAGACACAGTAATTAAATATATGAGGCAGATAAGAGTCTAGCCCCTATCACATGCATGTCTGACATTGGACAGCTTGGATCCCTTCTGTCAAGTCCAGGTTCTCCAAAAGTGAATCTGATGAAGGTCTGAGGCTTAGGGAATGAAAGGGCAAAGGTGGGGATGGAGGTGGATCAGAAATGTGACAGAGATAATGGGATGGAGAGGTTTAGGACATTGGTGCAGGATGTATGTGTCATGCCACTGTACAATTCTGTGTCCTAGTATTTAAAGAAAGAGGAAGATTCAGATAAGAGAAGGGAAACTTAGTTGATATTTGTACTGACTAAAGGTACAACTTACTGTATATACAATTGGGGTCAGGTGCAGAGGTATGGAATAAAATGAAGATTATGTGGAATGGAATAGAGAGAGCATATGGTATATTACTAATTACAAAAGAACATGTGAAACTGAAATGGAGAAGAGAAAGGTCTGGAGGAATCCAGTTACTAATAACCCTATAGAATGGAGGAACAAAAGGGGAAGCTTATCTAATATGGTCTGAGACAGGCTGCATGTTGGAGGTGACTCCAAGGTATATCTGATAGATCTAGGATGATGAGAGATTGGAGGATGTTGAAGATGGTTCAGAGGAGAGGCAATGAGGTCAGAAGGTATGGATATTACACCTCCATGGCTGGTTATCATGTGAACTAGTCATGTGCTAAATCATATAGTCATGTGTTTGTAAAGAAAAATATGTCTAAACTAGTGAACCATAGGGCAAATCATAATATTACTTCCCACCTAAAAATTAGATTCCAGATGATTCCAGATAGGATCACAATCAGTAAATACATTGTAAGATCTAAAAAGGCCATGGAAACAATCAATGTCAATAAGATTAAGTTTCTGAGGAGCATTAGGGTTCAAACAGTGGAAATCAGCTACCACTTCTGTTGCTAATTGGAGATGATCTGCAGGTTTCCACATTCTGTCTTCTTTCCCATATCCAGATCAGTGGACCAGGTACTCAAGATGTTGACCTTTCATTTGGGAGGTAACTACATACTCAACCTTATACTTTGAAGTTCCATCCTCCATTACCATTATAGCTCCTGGTTTGTACATTGGTTGGCCATCAAGATATTCCTTATAGAGTTTAATGTGGGAGATGTTCACTACTGGATAAATTCTCACACTGTACAGGAGATATAATTGTATGACTTTCCAGTCATTATCTGCTTTCAATAATTTAAATGGGCCAACCCGTTGCTCAGTCAGCTTTCAGCTGTTTATATATTCCAGAGATTAAGGCTTTTAGTGCTTAGCCACATCTTAAGGTATCTCTCCTTTTATATTGTGGCACATTGGACTGTCTTTTGTCCACCTGCACCTTCATGCTTTTTTGGTGTTTTTCTAAGTTCTCACTGACTTAATCTAGAGTCAGCCACATTCCTTCTAGAAATTTCTGTGCTGCAGGTGCTTTGGCATTTACCAACTCTATTCCCATTCTCAGTTCATATGATCATGTTATCTGAAATAGTGATTTCTTTGTTGATGAAGATTGCTGGTTGTTATGTGTACATAAACTGTACCATGCTTAACTGTTTTTCCCATTCATCTTGTTTTTCCACACAATATAATTGAAGATACTGTTGCAATTTTCTATTGACCCTTCTGAGTAGTGGATGTGTAAACAAAGTGTTGTGTAATTTGTGTAGCCAAAGTGTAACAAATGTGGTGCATTTTTAGTAGTGGTTGGGTAAACAAAGTGTCATGCAATAAGTGGACATGGCTGTGTAGCCAAAGTGTAGCATTTGTGGCGCATTTTTGGTTATCAAAGTGTACATTTTGTGTTGTGGAAAGTGTTGTCCACCAATTCCTACACTGCCACAGCTCAAAATTATAACCAAGTTCAAAAATGCCAAAAACACAATTTAGTGGACATATAAACTCACACCTCTCATGCCTCAGGGCAATCATGACCAAACAAATAGCTGAGCCTTTTACATGGGGATGGACACAACAAATACTCTTTGGGGTCGACTTGGCTTGTTTAACACTTGTTTAAGCACAACCGATGAATGGTCTATAAAGCTACCAATGATGATGGTGGTGAGATCACTTTGCCTTTTTGCTTTTGCTGGTGTCTCCTGAGGCCAGTACCAATGGATGGTCTCCAGATGCTCTCTGATGAAATGGCTTCATCAGCCACTCTGTTGTTTGCTAGATTGCTTTGCTACCTTGCTGACTGTTGTGTCCACTTGCCTAACCAGAGCCAATGAATGGTCCATGAAGCTACCAATGATGATGGTGGTGAGATCACTTTGCCTTTCTGCTTCTGCCCACATTCAGCCATACCAATTGAATGGTCTCCAGATGCTCTCTGATAGGTTGGCTCCATCAGCCAATCTATTGTTGGCTAGATCACTTTGCTACCATGCTAATTTCTGTTCACACTTGCTTGAGCAGTACCAATGAATGGTCTACAAAGCTATCAATGATGATGGTAGTGAGATCACTTTGCCTTTCTACTTTTGCCCACATTCAGCCATACCAATTGAATGGTCTTCAGATGCTTTCTGATAGGTTGGCTTCATCAGCTAGTCTGTCATTTGCTAGATCACTTTGCTACCATGCTGATGTCTAAGCAGAACCAATGAATGGTCTATAAAGCTACTCAATGATGATGGGTAGTGAGTTCACTTTGCTTTCTGCCTAGACACTTGGTGGGATTCCCTCAGCAGTATATTAATGAATGGTCCCCAGATGCTTTCTGAAGGGTTGGCTTTATCAGCCAGTCCATTGTTGGCTAGATCACTTTGCTATCATGCTGGTCAGGCAATCCTGTTGTGCTAAGGGTTGGGGGGAGTTGATTTACAAGGGTTGAAAGCATGGTGCATGCAAGGATGTGATTGGTTTTGATCTATTCCTTGTCTGCATTTGGTCAAGTATGTCTTGTTATGACTGGCTTTTACAGTAAGCATTGCATCATTTTCTGCCACAGAAAACAGGAAAAATATAGAACTATTAGATAATTTGTTATTTAATATGTTTTGAAGCAGGAAACTTAAATAAAATGTGATATATTCTCTTTATGGTCCATTTCAGAACATTGGCTAGTAGTATCTTTAATACTAACTAGAAGAAAAGGCTGACATTTCCATCCATCTGTTGTGACAAAAAGTATAGTATGATAATTAAGCATGTTCTTTGCATTTCTCCCATATGTACTCAACAGGAAAATAGAAATATTTTCAAAAAAACATAAATTCAAGATCCAATATATTCCTCATATTATCTATTTCATGATATATCACAGCATATCAAGATGCTCTTTCAGTTGTCCTTGCCTGATAATACAAAAAATATTCTGCACAATATTTGCATTTTCTAACATATAAATTTACAATGTTTTCTGGTAACTCATTTGTCATGTTTGATAACCACAATGCTTGCAGTGAGAGCTAATAGAGCTGTGAAATCTTGTCAGGGGCTGTTCTAATTATAAAACATGATAAATGAGTTACCAGAAAACATTGTAAAGTTATATGTTAAAAAATGCAAATATTGTGCAGAATATTTTTTGCATTATCAGGCAAGAACAACTGAAAGAGCATCTTGATATGCTATGATATACCATGAAATAGATAATATGAGGAATATATTGGATCTTGACTTCATGTTTTTCATGAAAATATTTATATTTTTCTGTTGAGTACATATGGGAGAAATGCAAAGAACATGCTTAATTATCATACTATGCTTTTTGTCACAACAGATGGATGAAAATGTTAGCCTTTTCTTCCAGTTATTATTAAGGATATTACTAGCTAATGTTCTGAAATAAATCATAAAGAGAATATATCACATTTTATTTAAATTTCCTGCCTCAAAACATATTAGATAACAAATTATCTAATAGTTCTATATTTTTTCTGTTTTCTGTGGCAGAAAATGATGCAATGCTTGCTGTGTTTGTTGGGATGTACTGGTTAGAAAGACTGAATGCTGGGAATACTGATGTCCCAGCTCTAGAGTCTAACAAATATTGTTAGCAATATTGGTGTGAAGGGTGTGAATTGATTGCCAATGGTTATACCCGAAACAATTAACCACTTGAGGATCTGCTGTGATCATGAAGCATTCTAATGTAATGTTTCCAATCACATTGTGCAAAGAGTGTAGATTGATTGTGAATGGCTGTTGGATATGTGCTTGCTGATGAAGCCATAAATCTTTCACCACTAAAAGAAAAGTTCTGTGTTGCCAGCAGACTACACTTTTGTTTGTAATGATTCAAGGCCTATATTTAATTGGCAAGCAAACCTAAAGTTGCTATGACTATAGATACAAGCTGTGTTGGGATTTACAATAACTGAGAGATGACTCCAATCTTTGACTATGCCTGAATATGTCTTGGAAAGTGTTTCTCTTCCAAACCTTGAAAAAGTCTAAGGGGCACCCAACTGTCATGTTGGGTCTGGCAAATGCTCTTGGCCTTGCAACATCATTAATTGCAAAGATAGCATTGTGTTCCCATTTTGGACTAATTAATGGATGGATGAGCTGAACTGATGTTATTGGCTTTGTGGCTGCAACCATGTGACCACTGCCTGCCAACACTGTGACAGTGCTTAGCTGCTCACTGTGGCCTTGTGTAGTACATGACCTTGTGTCTACTGACTTGGGGCCTCCTGTTATTTTGTAACTGCCTGTTAAAGGACTGGGCCTCAATGGCAATGTTGAACCAACACTGCTAGAAGGATACCAACTGTCAGCTGACTTGAAGAGCCCATTGGCCCTTGATACACACAACTACTAAGAAATCCTTGACTTGGTTCAAGAATCATTCCCTTGATTTTTCTATTTCCAATAAATGATATATGTAAAAAATGCCAAATGTAGAATTGTTCTAATGATAGCAGTATTTAAAGCCTGGTTGAGCTGCCAGACTGCCCTCCTCATCCCACACACACCCCTTCTACAATAACAAACCCTGTCACTCCCTTTGTTTGATTAAAGACTCCTGCCACCTAGCAACATGTGTTCAACAACATTAAAATCATGCTAGTAGGCCCTTTAGGGGTGCTGAGTGGGGACATCCAAAGAGAGCATGACAGATTTCACTTGGAGATGAAGGAGGCTTTCAGAGAGGATGAAACTTGATATGAAATGAACATGGTCGTCAAAGCTTCTGAAGCATGCAATGTCTCTGAAAAGGTAGCCCTGCTTTGGCTCATCTTTGACTCCATCCCAACCACCAACTTCCAATTTGGTCCCCATAATGCATAGAACAGTGGCATGTCTGGCCTATTCAAATTGTCAGCTTCCCTGGCAGTAGGAAGACTGCTCAGTATCTCTTGACCTTTGCTTGTGAGAACCTTTGGAAGGTTGTTTGGCTGATCCCTTGTGGCTGAATCAAACTATCTCAAGGACTAGGCTGTCAGGTAGCTGTTCCTTGTGCCCAATGCCCAAACCCCTTTTCCTATCATAATCTCCCTGGTCCCACTGGGACTAGAAAATACTGCAATCAAGAAGGCAGTCTTGCAACTTGACAGTCTCTTCTGTTCATAATCTTGTTCCAGTCACACTTGAAAACAATGTATGAATGGGTCAGGTGGATGCAGTGCTGCACATAGGAGAGGATGGGGAGAATTTGAAGGAATCAGAGGTCATCAACCTCAAGATTACAGTCAGTGGTGTCAAACTTGGGATCTTGCAAAAACCCTGTTGTCTCACTTGTTGTGAAGATAGCCATCAGACATACAAATGCTCACTTTACTTGGAACTACTTTTGCTGGACATTCAGGGCTGAACTTCAGCCAACCAGTAAATGCAATGGAGATGGAGAAATTGACAGACCAACAAGGGATCATGACAGGACCCAGTAGCATCAAGAAAGTTGCTAATGAAGTGCAAGATGAAGCGGTACCTGTGGCAACAACTAAAGGCTCAGACTGGCAGATAGTCACCAGAAAGGGAAAAAAAAAAGTACCAAAGAGGAAAAAAGTGGCAGAGGCAGGAGAGGCTCCAGTGGAGGCAAAGAGGAAGGGAGAAGAGGCTAATGCACCAGTTGCTAAAAAGGCCTGGATCTAAAAAGGCTAGCATTCTACCATTCTGTTGACAATTTTGCTGGTAAACTACATGACAAATCAACAATTTGTATTGGTTAACAACATATTCTCTGAGCATGATCTTATGAGTTCATGACCTGATGTTTAGTAACAATGGTACTTTAGAATATTGATCTGTCAGTGGTGGACACAATCTGACAAAAACTACCCAAGGAAATCACTTGGTCAAGTGATGGGATAAAGGGTACCAATGTCATGTGGTCAGACCTACTAGTAATTGATAGATCACCTAGAGTCACTAGAACTGTGTTAAGGGCAGGTCAAAGTGCTCTTGCTATGCCAAAATCAAAAACAAAAACTTGCCATCACTACACACTAATAAGTCCCCTATTGGTGTAGAATAGAGCTGTTGCTCACTACCCCTTGTGCTTGTCCAAATCATGCATAACTGTGCACATTGTCAATAGGTAGTTGAAATTGGCCCATCAAAAACTCCTCTGAAAAGGGTTGACTACCCTTCTGTTGGATCTGATTCAGTCTCTCCAGACAGATCAGTGATCACAATCTCATCTAACAGTGAAACCAGCTTCATACCATGTAGTAATGACTCCACCACCTCTGGACAGACATGCTCCATAATGGAAGATCTTCTAAGTGAGAATAGCCAAGAGGAGTTTTTGCAAAGGCTTGGCCAAAGTGGTTAAAGGATGAAAAAGTGGTACATGACAAACAGAGTGCCTGGAATGTATATCACATGGCAAGGACATGACTGGGGAACCATATTAGAAGAGGATGTCCACCAAACCTAATCCTGAAACAAATGATAGAAACAAACACTGTTGGACTCCACTTCTCTGATGCAAGGAAGTGGTGCTGTGAAAAACAAAAATACCTCTCACATAGAGATACTGCACTAAGCGAGGATAGCTCAAGCTGGATACAAAAAGCACCTGCAAGATACTCCTGCCACCTCCTTAGATCCTCATGAGGATGTCAGTGAAGCCACTGACTCCCTGATCTATCTACACTCATCAAATGACCCCAAATTCAGGCTTTCATGACAGCCCCTGTACAATTTTGTATCTTCAACACAGGGTGGATCACAAAGTCAGAACTATGGACTATATTGAAGGATCATGTGCTATCCATAATGGCTTCTCAAGAGCAGACATTTGGATAGAAGCAAGGGTTGCAGCAGGCATCAAAAAGGGATTATACATGATGGCATCCCGATATAGAAATGGTGTTAGAGAGCATTACAAGTTTCCTTGTATAAAATGACTGAAATTTGACACCCAAACAAGCAAACCAGCCAATGGCAGATTGATGTTTGGAAGCCCTGGAGAGATAGACTGCCCTTCAAGAAGTCACCAATGACATGCTTAAAGTGTAGTTCTCAAGGTGGCCTAGCCATGTTGAACATTAATGGACTAGGAGACAAAAAACCCTTAATTCAAAATCTATTGGTTGACTCAGACATTGACATATTATTGGCCATGCAAAAAACCATGATAGGGGAGAACACATACAACTTCCACATGGAAGGATATGAAATCTACCAAAGAAAATAAAAAGATGGCTATAGAGAACAAATGTTGCTAGTACATAGAGGATATCCCTCATATGAAGTAAGCAGTACCACAGAGGACTGCTTCATACATGTAAAGGTAATCAAGTTTCAGGGAAAGGCACCCTGGCACTTTATATCTATCTATCTCCCTTCTGGCACCAATAGAAGGGCTGAGCATACTGCATGTCTGAAAAGAGTATTGAATGAATGTGATCAGATAATAAAGAAAGAACCAGGGGTGCCAATGTGCTCCTAGGTGACTTCAATATGAAGCACACTTGCTTGCCAAAAGGTTGAGAACAATGGAGACAGCCTTACCTTTCATAGAAAAAGAAGCACATGGTTAGATATTGACAGTATTGTTATAATCCAGCAGATGTGAATCAAGAATGGATCACTCACAGCAATCACTTCCCTTTGATGACAAAACTGATTCCATCCACTGACATGGAACCAATTCCTAGTCAGGAACCCCAACTTCGATTCAATGTGAATCTGGTCAAAGGCCATGGAAAGAACATTGTGCAAAGCAATCAATGGAATGTTCTCTCTATAAATCCGATAATAACAGAAGAAGATCTGGACAAGAATGCAGAACAACTCTGCTCCATGGTCAATAATGCAGCACTAGAGATGGGCATTAAACAAGAAACTTGTGGAGGACAAATTTACCTCAATTGAGTTTGAAAATGCAAAGTAGAAAAAGTGTCCAATAAACTACCGTGGAACTACAAAATGCAGCTCACCACCACTATAAAAGCATCAAGAAGATGCAAAGCTCAACTTCATGAAAAAGAAGTTCAGCAAGTTGCCCAACTTTATCATGACAATGAAATGAGGGGAATGCACTGATGGGAGTCACAGATAATAAAGGGCCAAAGGGTAAAAACAGTAAAACCAGTCCGGACAAAAGATGGCACCCTCCTCACTGAGGAAAATGACATCAGAGAATGTATATATGAATACTATATAGGGACCTAAAACAGGATGACCCAGAGAATATATTTCAAAGCAAGGAATATTGGACAGGGAAATGCACAAAGCGCTCACCAATGGAATTGCTGGGCATCAATGAAGTCCCCACCTGGAAGGAAGTACTCCTAGCCATTAGAAAAATGGCCCTGGGTACGGCCCCAGGACACAACAACATTCCTGTAAAAGTATACAAGGTGATGCTCAAAGAGGAATGTTGTCAACAACTTGCCAATCAAAACACAGTCCTGGGGGATAAATATATATTATAATATTGGGTATTTGCAATGTTGAATGACAGCCATAGTTTTGGTTCAGAGTCAGACAAGTCCCTGCACAAGGCAGAGACCTTTCCTTAGAGACCCTAAATATCCCTTGGAAATCAAACTGGCTGTCATATAGTCAAAAATCATTTCACTGGGAGCTCTTTGGTTGGTATGTGGCTCTCCTGTCAATAGTTGACTCCATGCTTCCCAAATCATGTCATGGGAAGCAGGAATACCAACAATTGAGGAACAAATGGCCAACCTATGATTGTGACTGTGGCAAAAGGCACCTCAAATGAAAGCATGGATAAAGCTGCTAACAGACAAAGAGAATAGACTCCATGCTAGGGGATGCTTATGGATGACACAAACAGCTATCAACATAAAGGATGTTGATGCACTCTACAATTCATAGATGTTCAAACCCTTACAGGCAGAAGGAAAACCAAAACGCTACCCTCCTTGGAAAGAGAAGGAATCCACTGTAATCACACATGCATAACAATGACAAGAATACAAGTTGTGCATAATATATATCTCAAAGGTTTGGAAATGCACTGCATAACCAAAATGAGGCTACTAAGCACTATGACAACAGCCTGTTTGGTGAAAGCCAAAATATATACAAGCATCTGCACACATGCCAACACTATCAGAAGGGGTAGTGTGGCTTGCAAGAATCAGAAAATCTGCATGGTGGACAAGCAAAAGAAGGCAAGACTTCCTAAGGCATGCAGGAATTGACCTTGGTCACTTGCCAGAAGGAAAATGTCCAATCTGCTTGGAAGATATCAACCAAGATTGCCACAAGCATCAGCAAAACTGCAAAAGTTCTCACACAACTGGAGATGACCTGTGGACTTGAGCCAGACAGGTTCAGTTAGTTAACATAGAAGTACACTAGTATCAATATAAATAAGTTGTACAAGTATGTGAGAAAATAAGTCAGTCAGCCAGTTTCAGAAGTCCAGTAAAAACATTGAATTAGTCAACAAGACAACAAGTGATCTCAGTAATACATGTGCCCTCAGCATCCTATGATTCAAGTTTTCCATGAGATTAAGTAGATTAGTATTCCAGTAACTCATTTATACAGCACTCACCAGTAAGCTAGCAGTCAGTATCACCAGTTATCCAGAGAAATCAGTAATGTAGTGATGAAGTACTCCATTCCTCCAATGTCACCAGTGCTGCAGCAATTCTGTACACCAACCATTCAGTGGTCACAGAGTTCCAATGGTTTAGTGGTTCAACATATCAGCAAAGTGACTTTAGCAGCCCAAAAATAGTTCTCAGAAAACAAGTACCTTAAGTATCTCAGTTCACCAGTTAGCCAGTAATACAGTAACTCAACAGACAATTCATGGAGTTGTCAGGTAATCCAGTAGTTCATTGAACAAGCCATTAAGTCATCCAGTACTCAAGCTAACCATCAATGCAACAGCCCTACTGAGTAACCCAGTGATTCATTAGGGAAGTCACAGAGTTGTCAAATAACCCAGAGAGCCATTAATGTAGCAATCCAGTCATCCAGTCATCCATTAGGAAAGTCATGGAGTTGTCAAGTAATCCAGAGAGGCATTAATCTAGCAATCCAGTCATCCAATAACTCAACAGACAAGTCATGGAATTGCCAAGTAACCCAGAGAGCCATTAGCATCAGCAAAACACCTGCCCATTGTACAGAGCTGCACAGTCCTATACAGACCACTATGTTTTTTGCACCATCCATCCAGCTCTTAAAATCCATGTAGCAACTCAGACATAGAATAAAAACAGAAATGGTATTAGTCTAAATAATGGACATGTCTCATAGATCCACTATCACTATCATCTTCACTGTATGTGACAGCTCAGGACACCATCCTTGTCATTACCACCACATACAACTATGACAAGGATGGTTCAGTCCCCCATGGTCTAGCAGATCTAGTGAATAGCCTAAGAACCAAAGCTCAAGGGTTGTTTCAGTTATGTGATGAGAGGGCCATCATCCAAATGCCAGGAAGTCTCAAATTTTCTGAGATGAAATGGTGATGGGAGTAGTCATATCCTAGATATGAGAGCTAATAGTTGGAGATGGGGTGTTGGAGGGATATGGAGATTTAGAAGGCAGAGATGAGAAAGGAAATAAGGATGGGCTCTTTTCTTAGAGGAAGCAGAGTAGGATGCTGATAAGTAGATAGTATTGTTTGCTTTGTGAAATGGATTCCAAGTTAATTAGAGTGAGGTCTGAGCTTTACCAGAGGTGAAACTTTTGTCTTCAACCAATTCAGACCAGATACAACAACTTGCAATTTCTTCAACATTTGTCTTATCTTTGAATCCACAATCTTGGAGATCTCATACTCTGGTTTCCCATCAATTTCAACCATAGGCTGTATGATTTGCCCTATAGCCCATCACCTTGAGCATAGATTATAATGGACTTAGACTTATTTCACTTTATGAGGATGTGATGATGAGACTGGGCATATGACTAGTTCACATGATGACTGGCTATAGGGATCTGAGCTGTCTGATGTCAGGCATGCACATGGAGAGGCTAGACCCTTATCTGCCTAATCTCCACACCTCATGGTGCTTACTTTTGATCACTATGCTTCTCATGCAGGTACAGTGTCCCATGAGATGTTATATGTACTACTTTCTCTCTGTATATACTTGAATATGACAATCCAAGAACCTTAGTCTTAGTCCTTGTGGCATCCCCTAAGTCCACACCTTCCTCTTATAACCCTAGTGTGAGAGTAGCCTGAGCTGAAATACCAGATGTACAGACTTCAGGAGTTGGAGCATGAAAAAGAGGGAGCTGGTTTATGCAATGATCTCACACACACAGCCCTAGGAGTTCAGACCAGTTGTCTTGCTGATAGTGTGACACAAATTTTAAACCTTAATCAGAAGTGATGTGTGAGGGGACTCCATGCTTTGAGAAGATATGGAGTAGGAAGAGTTTTGCTAACTCCAGGAACATCACCCTGTCATCTGTAGAAATGATCATATATGCATTGTTTTGACAGTTGATTCATGATGACTAAGATGGCCATATGTCTGAAAGAGGTGGGAAGTTGTTTTGTGAAGTCCATGGAAATGGAATTCCATGGGTATATTCTTGACAAATGAGTTCTAATGTTCAGTTCTGTCCAAAATGACCAGAGGGTGGTCATGCTTGTACCAGAGAACCTTAAGGCAGAGATTGTTAGTGGTCTAGCAGGAGTTGGAGGCATCCTAGATGCAATCCCTAAGGGACAATATGAGTTGTTCTTGGGTAAAGATGGGGCACAAATTCTGGATCTAGTGAAAGAATTGGGCTTCACATCCAAATGTCTAGGATGGAACTCATGTTAAATTGCAAGAGGAACTCTAATCACTGGACTTGATGTCAAATGAGGAGCTTACTAGTCGCAAAATACTCTAAGTTCATGTGGTCAGTTACAACATCCACCAGAGTACTGGTGCCCTCAAGGTAGTGCCACCAAGTCTGGAAAGCTTCATGAGAGGCAAGCAACTTAGTTGTCTGCTCAAGAAAGAGACAGAGCATGCAAATTAGTCATACATGTGATTTTCAACTGACTGTGCATGATTTTGACTCTCAGTGTGGACAAATTATATTTATTTAGCACTGTTTTTTCATGGATGGTGAAGACAATAACAATGAAATGTGCATCGCCAATGCCACACTGCACACAATGAAGACAAGGGACAGGGATGGTGAGGATGGTGCTGGCATGTGCATGGACCATGCCACATATAGTGAAAATGATGGCAACAGGGACAACAACAATGCTGGCAGGCACATTGCCACATCACCCATGGCAAAGATGACAATGACAACACATATGTGGCTGATTGCCACAGTGCCGCCACCATGGTGAGAGTAATAATGACTCTGGCATGTGTGCAGCTAATACCACATCATCATGTTGCTCATGGCAAAGATGACTACAACATGCATGTGGCCATTGCCACACCATTACCACCATGGTGAGAACAATGATGCCAATACATGCATGGCTAATCCCACATACAATGATGACCCCAGCACATGTGTGGCCAATGCCAATCACATTGCCCATGGCAAGGACAACCATGCTGCTGCCAGCATACATGTGGCCAGCACCACACTGTACATGGTGAAGATGATGATGTTGGAACATGTGTGGCCAATGTCATGTCATATATTCAGTGTGGTTATTTGGCTGTGCACAATATTCAATACCTGTATGTGAATTCAACTGTGCATGTGCATCTTTCAATTGACTGCAATTTTTGGTTGACTGTAATTGATTTTCTTTCACCATGGAGATAGCTGACAGTTCCTGACTCAATGCTACTGTGCTACCACCATAGTGAGGACAACAATGGAGATGATATGTTGATGTTCAGGAGCTGATTATCAGCTTGATGAGAAGGGTGGCAAGTTCACTATAAGGTACCACAAGCTCCTCCATTCTCCATAGGATCTACACCACTTTCTTTCAAAGCAAGGGATGGGCAAAGCTCATCTGCAAGGTACTCTCCTTATGGCCCCCTAACTCAGCAATGTCATCAGCAAGCATGAATACTACCAATCAGTCTGCCATGAAAAGGGCCTTGTTGGACTCTGGATTTGTGTGGCAAAGCTGGGGGATTTGGACGGGTTGAGCAGGAACTTGACAATAAATGTGTGGCACTCACTGCCAAGCAAACTGGAACAGAGCTTGAGTTCAAATGTGAAAAAAGTATTTGAAGAAGCCCAAGATTCAGCTGAACCAGAACTCCTGGAGTCACACAAAATTTCACAGCAGATTGAGTTGGTGCAGATGCAGCTGGAGCTCCCTAATTCTCTTCTGCTGAGTACTCTTTCTGCATCCAGCCTGGATACTTCAAATGTTGGTTCCTCAACTCTCCCTGCTAATTTATGTGCACCACCCTTTGCTGCCACTTGCTTGTCTTTCAACACTCCTGGTCTCATGCCCCCTCTTTCAGTTTCTTGGATTCTGATACTGCCCCTTCTTCAACCATTAGCTCTTTTTCTAATCCTCATATTTCATCTAATTCTCCTTCATTGCCATCTGTTCCTGGCACAGCAACATCCTTGTCTTCCACCAGGGCTCTGTTATCATTTTCATTTGATCCCAACTTGCCAAGTGCTACAAACTAGCCACTGTATTTTTGCAGCATGGAATGACTTCCTCTCCCCTGTTTCCTTTTGTAATTCTGGATTCTATACAAGTGGGCCCTTTGTATTTTATGTTGTATCCAAGGCTGGTGTATTTTTTTCAACAACAATACATGTTTTTTGACTGCAGTTCATGTAGTGTGACCTACCTTATGTTTCCTTCCACAATGTGTAATGAACAAGTCCCACATCAACATTACATGAAACAGCTGTCCTGGGGTTCCAGCAGGAAAAATTGCCATCACTGGATCTACTTTATGAGCTGCCTCACATACCTCTCCACATGCCCACCTTACTGATGTTTCTTTTCCTAGAATCTCCTCAAATTGGATAATCATGTTGTGCAGGATGATGCAGCACTGAGCCCAGTGAATGGCATAATTCATGTCCTCTGAAAAATGGTTCTGCAGATGCAGCTCTCACAGGGACTGAAATTGCCCTTTGAATGCTCCAAATGCATGTTCAATACATACACTGAGCTAGAGTAGTTTTCATGCTAGACCCCTAAATCCAGATATCATTAGAATGCTATGATAAAGGGCTTTCCAAACATATATACATTGCTCTTGAGTAAAAACTGGGCAGAAATTCTGGGGGTTAACTTGAGCATAGTCCCTATTCCCCTCTTTGGGATAGATGTCCCAGTGTCTAGTGAGGGAATTGGGCTTCACATCCAAACATCCGGGATGGAACCAGATGACCATGTTGAACTGCGAAAAGAACTCTGACCACCAGGCCTGACACCGAGTGAGGAGCTTACTGGTAGTGAAATACTCTAAGTTCTTGTGGTCGGTTACAACATTGACTGGAGTACCGGAGCCCTTGAGGTAGTGCTGCCAAGTCTGGAAGGACTCATGGATGGCAAGCAGTTCCTTGTCATGGGTGTCATAGTTGAGCTCGGGGGCAGAAAGGGTGTGGGAGTAAAAAGTGACAGGGTGGACTTCATCGTCTGGACATCGGAGGGAAAGAATGCTGGTGATGGCATAATCGGAGGCATCTGTCTTGATGATCAGGGGAGCATCGGGAACCCAGTGGGTAAAGATGAGGGCAGAGGTGAAAGCATCCTTGAGGCGCTGGAATGCAGAGTGACATGCATCATTGAAGTTCCACGGGGTGCCCTTGCGAGTGAGGTGAGTGAGCGGAATGACCAGGCCAGAGTAGTTGGCGATGAATTGCTGGTAGAAGTTAGTGAAACTGAGGAACAATTGAATATCTCGGACCTTCCAGGGTTTGGGCCAATTGACTATGGCCTTCACCTTGTCCCAGACATCTGAGCAGCCCATGCCAGCAATGCCGAGCTCATCTCCACAGCCTCTGGACATCACTCCTCTGGCTGACTCTGCCCCCACCGATTCACCACATTTCTCTGAACACAAGGCTTCCCATATCATGCTTATCAGCACCCCCACCTTTGCATTCACTTGTTGCCTAGAAGGCTCTGTGCAGTTTTCATTATCACTCTGCCCTCCGGAGAGCGAACTTCGTTCTGCCTCTGCCAACCCTGAACCAGCTGATCTCTCTGGAGTTCCTCCAGAGTATCACAATTTTGCAGATGTCTTTAGCAAGAGCAAAGCATCCAAGCTTGCTCCACACCGCAAATTTGATCTGAAGATCAACCTGGAAGAAGGTGCTTCTCCGCTGATAGGTACCATGTACTCCCTTTCCACCTCCGAGCTTGAGTCCCTCCGAGTGTTCCTCAACGAACACCTCTCTATGGGCTTCATCTGCCCTTCCTCTTTGCAGCCCTGGTACTCTTTGTCTGCAAGAAGGATGGTTCACCAGATCTGCCTTTGTGTAGACTTCTGTGAACTCAATAAGATCATGAAGAAAGACCACTATCCACTTCCCCACATCTCCAATCTCCTGGATGCTCCGAGTCACGCTCACATCTACACCAAGCTCGACATCTGGCATGCGTACCACCTGGTCGCAGACATCACTGAGGGCAACAAATGGAAGACATCATTCCAGAATGCTACAGATCGTGCAAATGGCTCATCATGCCATTCAGACTTACCAATGCCCCTGTGGCTTTTCAGTGGTTTGTCAATTCTATCTTCGCAGATCTCCTCGACATCTTGGTTATCGTATACCTTGACGACATCCTCATCTTCTCCGAGGACTGCAAGAAACACAAAGAGCACATCCGGGAAGTCCTCCAATGTCTCCAAAAACATGGCCTGTATGCCAAGCCAGAGAAGTGTCAGTTCCACACTGACTCCACCAAGTATCTCGGATACCAGCTTTCTCCCTCTGGACTCTATGTTCGAGATAATGCTCAAGACCCAATCAATCAATAGATTGTAGTGGATGAGCCAGTTGTGTCCTAGAACAATAGAACAAGAACCATCTAGCAGAGTGACATAAAATGTCGTCGGAGTGATGTCACTGGTAGAAAAGCAGATGGGAGGTCGAGTGCTTGAGTGATTGTTGCATTCGAGGTTCCATCAAACAAATGGAGGGAAAGCGGAGGGATGGAGTAGGTTGAAAGTTCATGTTTATTGACAACTGATGTATCTATGAAACAATCAGAGGAACTGGAGTCTATCAATGTGGAAAAGGAAGGGATTTCATATGAGACTAGTGTGATGGAGGGCATGAGTGATTTTGGATCTAAGAGAGTGGATGCGTTGAGTCAAAGCTTCTTGAGTGCACGTGAAGAGTCAATGCAACCTCCATTCCATGCGGAGTCATGGAGGTCACTGGCTATTTTTTTGCCTTGGAGGTCTCCAGTTTAGCTTCCAGAGTTTCAGTCTTGCTAGCGCGAGCCTTGGATGCCCGGGAGGTAGACTTCGGGCAGTCTTTGGCTATGTGCCCTGCTAGACTGCAGAACATGCAGAGGTTGCTGTCGAAGCGCTGTTTCCACTCAGCTGCAGTGAGCTTGCCGTCTTTGCCCAACTTTGACAATAAGTCGGGCTTGGAGGAGGCAGATGCTTCGGAGTTGGTGGAAGTGCTGGTGGGCTTCCCCTTAGACTCTTTAGAAGAGCTGGACATGCCAGTGGAGGATGATGAAGAGGAGAAGGGCTTGTTGGACGCCTTGGCAGGGTTGGAGGAAGGCTTTGCCTGACAGCTAACCTTTAATTTGTGCTCCCAGTAATGAGTGTCAATGGTGTGGGTGAGCTGGCAGAGTTTGGAGAGGGTGGGGGGTTTTGCCAATATGCAAGATCTCGTTTTTGATGTGGTCTGGGAGACTGTTGTAGAAATGGTGCTGAAGGGCACCTTCTCTGTGGCCCTGAACTTGGGACATGATCCTGTTGAATTCAACAACATATTTGTTGATGTGTTGACCATCCTTCATGGTCAGATGGTCAAGCTGGTGCTCTGCATCTCTGACAGGGTTGTGCGGTCCGAAATTGGTTTGGAGTTCTAGGACGAATTCTTTGAAATTGTCCATTCACAGGGGGTGAATTGCCAGATCTTCCATCTGAAGGAGGTCCGGTTCAAACCATTCGAGCGCCATGCCCTTGAGATAGGACTGGGCGAATGTGACCTTGGCACGGTCAGAGGTGAAAGCCTTGGGATGGTCTTGGAAATTCAACTCACATTGAACCAGGAAGACCCAGAGTTTGCAGGGATCTGTCCCATCAAACTGGTCTGGTTCTCAGACCTTGGTTCACTGTGAAGATTTGGAGGATTTCTTCTTTGACAAGCAGGCAAAGCTGCGGATGGTGCTTGTGAGGCTTGCAAGCGTATCCTGTGGGATGTGTTCTTTGTCATCAGAAGAGTCAGGGTCAAGGTCATCCCCCTAGAAGTCGGAGTCGCTGTCGAAGGGGTCATCTCTGGGCTTGTTCAGGTTCTCGGAGTTGCCTTTGTTGCTGGGAGTGTGAAATAATGCATTGGCTGGAGTGTCTTCTTTGTTAGCAAGCTCTTCAATGCATGCTCCCAGAGTAGGGGAGTGCGGAGGGGAGCAAGCCTAAGATGCAGAGGCCGGAGTGTGTCTGGCAGAAAAACTATGGAATTGTTCGATGAGGTCAGGGCCTCGGTGACTACTGCCGAAGGCATGTAGGGGGTTAAATCTGGGAGAGACAGGAGGATTGGCGATTGCTCATGAGCAGAATCTGGTGACTTGAGTGGCCATGATGAAGTAGAGAGTTGAAGCAAGAGTGAGTTTGAATATACTGTTAAACTTGGGCGACGGACTCAGGATAACTCTGAAGGTCCAAAGTTGAGGGGGTTGGATGGGACTTGGCTTCACCATATGTGGTGCACCCTTGCTTTGACTTGGTCCCGGATTTGCAGAGAGGTCGGAGGTTGGAGTTGGTAGTCATGCAACAACAACCAAAGGCAAGGTGGGAGAACGTCTAGTTCTGTTGATATTCAAACTGAAGAAATACATGGTGTATTCTACGGAGTTTATATACGGAGGGAATTGTATTACTAAGTCTGGATGTCAGATGACAGAACATACCAGAGGGTCGGAGGTAAACATGTGCCGGGCATTGCCTTGGAGCTGTGCTCCTAGGCAAGCACTGGTCTTGGAGGTATCTAAGTGAAGAATAAAATGTAAAGGATGAGTAATGAAATGGGGACATAAGAGAGAAGGTCATAGGGTATTACTAAACTACAAGTCCGAGTGTCGTAAGTACAGAGATAACAAAGATCGAACTGGGGTTGGTACCGGAGTTGGTACCAGATATGTCAGAGTTGCACTTGGTAGATTTCAGGATATGACATCAATGTCCATTAGGGCACCCACTCCAGAAATAACTCCCAAAGTAGTAGTAGGACATGTGGTACCAGAGCTGGAAGTGGCAGCATTGGCAGATGCATGTGAGGCCTTGTAGATCTTTTTCTCATGGCTGTGTTTGCAGGAGCAGCCACCCCCCTTCTTCTGTTGATCTTGTCAGTGATGACTTGGTTCACAGTAATACAGGCATTCTTTCAGATTCCAACATCCATGCAGTAGAGCATGTTGGAGTCCCTGTCCAAAATTTGGTCAATTATGTTTGACCAGATTCCAGTCTGTGCATATCTATATAGCATGATGTCATGTGGGAGATTGTGCCTATATAAGGCAGTCTAGAGCACCATGAGGTGTGGCATTAAATGCAATGTAGTGCAGCAATCAAAGATAAGCACCTTGAAGTGCATGGGTGAAGATGCTCCAGTTTTACATCACAGAGATCCCATCACCACCCAGTGATTACCAACATATTTTCATTGCCCTCTCATACATGAAGGGCAATAATTTAGTAGGACAATTTGCCACATACTGGCAAGGAAGAACCAGGAACTGGCAGTAACCCCCTGGAAAACATTTGTGGTAACAATGGACCATAACTTCCTCCTGGCTGACTACCTGGCCATGCAGAAGAATGTTCTTAGGAGCTTAAGGCAGACAGGTGTGGTTGAAGACTTCTTTGCCCAGATGAGGCAGTTGATGGCAGAGATTGTGATGACAACAAGTCCCAATAACATAACCTTCTTGGTTGATATTGTCAGAACAGGAATCTGGTCAAACATGATTGACCAAATTTTGGACAGGGACTCCAACATGCTCTACTGCATGGATGTTGGAATCTGAAAGAATGCCTGTATTACTGTGAACCAAGTCATCACTGACAAGATCAACAGAAGAAGGGGGATGGCTGCTCCACATTGCACTTAATGCCACACCTCATGGTGCTCTAGACTGCCTCATATACATAGGCACAATCTCCCACTTGACTTATTGGAGTCACCATCTGGGACAGGTTGTGGATCAATGCATCTATCCCTTTTTGTTTTTGATCCAACATAGGGTTCTGGATGGTGCTCTTGTCGACTGCCTGCTGCATGTCACCTAAGTTCATTAGTCTGCTCATGGCTGTCCCAGTTGTCAAAAGTAGTAGTCTCTAAGGTTTCCTTGGTTATCAACATAGATGATGTGAACAGCTTGGGAGTAAGAAGTGCTGATGAAGTAGATGGCAACAATTTGGTTGGGGAAGGGGGACTGGGACAGAGTGGATAGCAGTCAGTGGAGGAAGTCCCAGCTTTAATGAGCCAGAATTGAATGTAGTTGGGATAAAGCAGGTATTGGAGCTCAAACATCAGCAAATCATACCACTTCTGTGCAGTACTGTGCAGTGTTCTACAGTAGTCACAAGTACTACAGAAAGGTCCCCATATGTACAGTCAACTACAGTGCCCAAGTGATCTGTAAGATTCTGTACAG